>JASPKZ010010406.1:0-35138 GCA_030220185.1 Diploptera punctata
GTGGTGTTGCCAGAATCTACCACCATACTAGATATGTAGCGAAGAATACCTGCTGTAGTGGAACGGATGTCTGAAAGGCCTACAGCATTAAAGAATTACATATTTTAAGTTAAGGGGACGACAATTATTACCTAAGAAGGTTTAACTTTTTTAATTTTATGTCGCACCATAACCCGTAAAATAGGTTATCCCACTAATCGACCTCGGGGACTGAGATCAGCGCGTAGGGCCACGTAACAATTATAATAAAATAAGGAAATGCGCAACGTGAAAGAAGATTGTTCTCGTTCACTGCAGAGTTTCAACAACGACTTGGTCTCATCCTTGCAGTTGAAACACATGATATTCTCGCACTGTCGCCAAATCTCGCCACACATGCAGTCTGGTCCGGCTCTGGTTGTGCAAAGCTTGTGGTGAAATCCATGCACAGCGAGTCTGGTCACGGGTGGTGCAATTAGTATCCTCCCTGGAATCCATTCCCGGTTGTGTCATGGCGTTCAAGTAATATAGAATTCTTCCCATATTTTGCATTTCTTCTCGTGGAGTTCTTGAAGGAGGTCTGGTCGCGGGTAGTAGGAACATTAGCCCAGCTCTTCTATGGAGAATGGTTCTCTGGAGAGTTCATAACAAGTGTGAGGGTGTGGATCTGGAGGACAGAAAGCACCCATTTTAGTACGGGGCTTTTAGTTTTCTATAATTTTTCTAGGTTCGGTTTCTTTAAATGGACCCGTTCATGAATGGCAAATGATATCCTATAGTACATCCTGAGAAGGGGTTACAATTTGGTCACTGGTCATTTTGTCATCGAGGGTGGTCACTATCCATCTGGCTTCACGGTGCAGTTGGATCATAAAGTTTTGTTGTTTAGGCCATGGGTTGCCCAGGCATTCACCGCTAATTCTAATAGGCCTAATGCTTAAGTTTTCTCTCTCCCACACTTCTACTAACGCTGTTACTCCAAGTTGAAATTAACCACTAAAATTCTGCCCGTTTCACTCTGGTGTCTTTAGTAGCGTTGTAAGCGTTTGCCTCACCAACGGAAATTGCTAGCTAAACCCTTAGAATAATGATTCTGCTAAGATTCTAAGCTTTGTGCTGTCCGTTCGCTCCAATCTCTTCCACAAACGGAAAGACTTGCGGTTCCTCTTGCTTATAAATGACTAGCAATTAGTTGCCAACTTTTTGGAATCATTTTAGTTGCCATTTTATCATTTATAATCTAATCGTTTCCTGATTAAATCAAGTATACATAGACATAAGTCTGACAAATGCTTCCTCAAAACCTTCCTGATGTGTTATGATTTAATTTCCTGGTATTATGGGGTCGTTTATTACTAGTCACTCCTTGTAAAGGAGGCTGAATGAAATGATGGGAGCAACATATGTTCAAGGCTTGTTAGCTCATCTCATGATATATACTCTTATAATAGCTCAGTCTAATCGCTGAAGGTGAGGGCTAACAAGCCTTGAAACTATGTTCAACGAAAAAAACAACCTTAAGTGGTGAGAATATAGAGACCACAATAACTTAATTATTAATTTTTTGTATTAGGGTCGGTCTTCCCAACAGAGGTAGCTGCATTACGCAGTTTTCCCCATGTATAATACATAGCTTAATAGCGTTATACAGTTACCTGTGGTGAAACCGATCATTAATGTTATCATTTACAGGAGTAAATCTGTTCCAAATTGAAATCAGAAGTTCGAATTCAAATGAGTTTTTAGGCTTATGCTTTTATTGTTGACAAAAGTGGCTTCAGTAGTTAATTTTAACAATAGAAACCTCGAGTATTAAAATGGACTATGTTAATTGTGCCACGTTTGATAAATATGAAAATCTTCTCCTTATACAGGTTATAAAACCGTAAGCTATACATAGAAAACATATTTTGTTTTAACAGAAACTCTGGTTAACACTATAAAATACAATTATAAATATAAATAGCATACTGTTGAGCTATCAGCAGTTGTGGCTCACTTGTAATTCAGCAAAAGGGACATGGTCCATTTTAATACTCATGGACTCATATAGATACCATATTCTGTGCTAAAGGACTTTATTCATAGCCTTCATACAGAGCCACAGTCGAGGGATTCATTTTTGTTTCATGGCTAAAATGCCCTTACTCCAGGGCCTTCACCAATTAGAGTGATTTAATTTTCACAAGAGGTTTCAAGGTCCAGTCACTGTATCTCCCACTACTCTCACGAAGCCCACTCTCAACTCCGCGCTTGTACGCAGACATAATCGTATATCAAAGCAAACGCTTGCAAGAGAATGTGACCGTCGTGTGAGGAATTTGTTATAAGGAGTGGAAAATTCCCAGCGGAGCGAGCGAGCGAGCGACGACGATGTATTGGAACCATACATCCCTGACAGTCTAGGGTCTTATTTTATGCCCTCTTTGTCCTTGGCTAAATATAGGCAGGTCGTTTTAATCATTCGATCACATCGTATCAGGTTAGCTGGCATTCCACCGGAGGGATCCTTGCTCGGGTGTTGAATTTGTCTGTCTATGTATCTTAGGGCGCATCTGATTAGATTCAGAAATGCGTCGTCTTGAATGTTGGAGCTGCATCCGCGGAGAATATCGGAACCACTCATATGCCCTTGAATTCTGTGGCGAAAAAAAATAAATATAGCTGAATTAGGAGGAAAGGCGTCTTTTAGCAATACCATTGATTTTCAGTGCGAAGCGATATTAAGTACATTAAGATCGCAGTTGGTGGGGTTATCCCGGAGCTGGAGGTCCGATAGACACCTGATGACTCTCAGAACAGCTACAATGAAGCCAGTGACACGAATCTACAGCTAAGTAATCTTTCCAAAAAAAAATGATGAAATATTGAAGTGAAAAAAACAAAGAAACCTTTGGTTAGAAAATCTGATAAGAGGAGTAGCCAAAGAAATCATATCAAAAGTAAATAGAAATAACAATAATAGAGACGATACTTACCATAAATTGACAACTATTTATTCAATAATGCTATTCCATCGCTACAACGAAATTATCAAATTCCGCCATATTAGAAAACCAAAGTTCCAACACATAAAATTTAAACATAGAACAAGAACATTCTGAAGTAAAACTGGCACAATGGCTGCTGATAAACCAGGAACAATAAATCCTGTAGGAGGAGGTTCTAATGACAAAACTAGGAACAATAAATCCTGTAGGAGGAGGGACCTAATCCAAAGCTAGGAACAATGAATCCTGTTATGACTCAGGGAGGAGGGACTAATGGAAAACCAGGAACAACGAATCCTGTTATGAATCAAGGAGCAGTGAGTAATGTAAAACCAGCTGTAAACCACAACAAACTAATTTGATTCAGAAACAAGTTAATCATCAGAGAAACAGGTTGAGCCCGTCACCGCCAAATCAAAAACCTGCGATTCCTGCGAAAAGTAAAGAAGCTGTTGTGAAAGATAAATCAGCTGTGAATGCAATGGAAACAAGCAAATCGCCTGATCAAGGGCAGAGAGATTTGCCAAAAATCAACAGTCAAACAAAACAAAGCTCCACATTCAAAAACATCTAGCAGTTATGTGGATGAAGTCCCTATAATTGAATCCGAAACTTCTGATTTGAACGAAGGAAGCAACAATGTGCACAGGAGAGAGTCTTCAATGTTTGCAAACTCAACATCATCTTGTGTCAAAGATAAAATAAACCAGGAGCTGAAGACAACGCCGTCAGAATACAGTGATTCGAGCCAAATGGGACCCGCAGTGTCTGGTAACCTAGCAGAAATGATCGTGAAGGAAACACTGAAACAAGTGAAGTCCGATAGGCGGTTGAACCGCTACTTGGGAGATGCACTTCCTAAAGAAGACATCGATTTGAGTCAGAGCTTCGGATCATCTGACGACACGTACAGATTGGAAGAGGAAGATTTTCAAACACGTTCTTTGAGAACTCTTAAAGATATCGGGAAGATTTTTGAACGTTTTATATCTGAAGAAAAAAAAGAAAAATAGCTGTCAAATGCTTCCTTCAGAACTGAGTGAATTTCTTGTTTGGCTCGTGTCACCCGACGAGCAGATCAAAGAACAGAACTTGTACAGCTTCCAAGACAACTCTCTCTTCAAAAAAGTTAACGAAAAATACTCCAGATTCCGAAATAACAAACATCATAAATGTAATAATGGCAAGAATCGAGAATGTTCTAAAAACAGAAATTGCAAGAAAAATGGCAACATTTTTGGTAGACACGAAATAAAATTTCAGATCAACTTGGCAAAGAAAGTTCTCGCAGAATACAACAATTTGTCGGATGAAGACAAAATTAAATCGCAGACCATGCGCGATAAACTCGAAGGGGATATCAATGGCTATGAAAATATGAAATTTGTGGAGGGCGGGAGACAAACTTTCCTAAGTAAAAAGCATTTTGGAACGAGGAAGTACAAGCAGCACCAGCAGAGTTCACAAACCTTTGAGAGAAACAGGTACCGTGCAACCGAGGCTCCGAGGTACGAATTGCCAACACGTCGGGAAGATTCTTCTTCCAAAACTGACGGAGACACTTCTTGGTACAGGCGCACTCCTCATCGCGAAGACAAAGAACTTGGTTCAAAACCGGCGACAGACGATTACGAGGAAGGTCCGGACTATGCCGACGGATACGATTACAGGTACAAAACAAACGTGAAACAAGAGAAGAACCAGTACGCGCACAGCACTGAGAAACCAGACGTGGAGGAGGAAAACAACTCACCCCCGAGCGAAGAAGAAAACGTTGCAGACGATAAAAATAAGATAATCCAGCACGAACTCAAGAAATTGGGTCTTGAGACGACCAGTGCGCAGAACGAGAGGCTCCCTGCAGTTTTCGAAGACGAATATGATTGATTTTCAAATAAAATGTTATAAATTTAAATTTATTTTCAAAAAATTCCGTGTTACTCTTTAACGTTTAATGTATTTAATTGTTTCACGAAATAGAATTTGTCAATAAAACTAAATTAATTAAGTATCTCATGTGTTTGAAATATTCTAAATTCTGGGCAAAAAAGGTGACATTCATGTGATTGGTTACATTATTTGCAAATTGATGAATGTTAAGTGGGCGGATGGGAAGTGGGTAAAAGAAACAGGTTTTTATCAAATATTACTATTATCAAAATATTGGAAAGGTCATGTAGAAATAATGGAAGACAACCGACTTGCAAAAAGAGCTAAAGTAGATAGACCGATAGACGGGAGAAAAACAAGAGGAAGACCAGCCAAGAGATGGATAGACAGTGGATGTACATCCAATACGTCTTCCTCCGATAAGTGATTTGGGAAATAAACAGGATGAAAATCCTACAAAGTTCGAATATAATAATAACAAAGTAAAGTAGTCCCACTATAGGCCTCAGGAGGCCCTTGGTGTAGTAGGAGGTTAAGGCTCCCACTTTTTCTAGACAAACGGCACTTCATGTCAGCCGGGTTGTCAGCCCTGCGTGACGGCCGCCTTTACCCCAGAACAAGAGTCTGGGACTCATTTCCGTTAGAGCCTGAGTCGACCCCAGGGCCATAGTGGCGCCAGAAGGTTTGGGTCAGTTTAAAAATCCTGACCCCACCGGGACTTGAACCCTCGATCTTACGACTTATAGCGCAGTGCCTTAACCACTACGCTACGGTGTGCCCCAATATAATAATAATAATAATAATAATAATAATAATAATAATAATAATAATAATAATAATAATAATAATAATAATAATAATAATAATAATAATTTTTTGTTTTGTTTTGTAAGCCTATGTTTTCCCTTTACAGAGATTTAGGCGTTCACCCCCTACAGGGAAGAATTTGAACCATACTACTTTAGTTACACTTGTTTTCCTATAGATGTCATTTTGAGTGGTACATGGTCATCGTTCCGCCTCATACTGACATCTAGGAAACCAAGGTAGTACTAGGACGGGAAAATTCGGTAAATTTTGTTTAGAGGCCTTTTCATCAGGCTTAAGGATTTTTTACGAGCCTGAAAATCTTCAGACTCGGGAACCACGGCTTAAAGTCCCTCCCGGGAAGGGACTTGCTCCTTCTTGGACTTTTCCGCCACCTCTAAAAAACCATTTCGACCCGGGCCGGGTGTTTAAACCCGCGACAGCCCTTGGGACCAGAGGCAAGGAAAGATAACCACTAGTCCACCGCGCCCCCGACTCGACTATAATAAGTAATATAATAATTAATAAATAATAATAATAATAATAATAATAATAAAATAATAAGAATAATAATAATAATAATAATAATAAGAATAAATAATAAAATAAGAATAAGATAATTAATAATTAATAATAATATAAATAATCATTAATAATAATAATAATATTAATTAAATAAGAATTAATTAATAATATAATAATAAAATAATAATAATAACAATAATACATCCATGGTAATTCTGCCCGAAGGCAGGTCCTTCACTGCAATCATAGCATTTACATGCTATGCTTGCAGCTTTACTAGGGAATTGTAGGTGTAGTAGCTTCCCGTTGCTTTCCACACCAGTGAAGGATGATGATGATAAAGATGATGATGATGGCCATATGATTTCGGGGACCGTTTGGGCCTTAAAGTTTTCCTGACATTTGTCTTACAGGTGAGAATAAACCCCGATAAAAACCTCACCCAGAAAAACTGTCCCGACAGGGGATCGAACCCGGCCCCGCTGCGTGACAAGGCAGCACGCTACCTCGAGACCACAGCGATGGACAATAATAATAATAATAATAATAATAATAATAATAATAATAATAATAATAATAATAATAATAGTAATAATGATACTAATAATAACTAACCCACTGGCACTATCGAAGCCGTAGGTTCATGGCCGCGCGGATATAAGCTCTCCATATATCCCTATGCTGAGCGAATGTTTTCCAATCATCCCGTGTATAATCTACTTCCCTCAAATCATAGTTAATGTTATTCACCCACCTCATTCTTCACCTACCAACTGGGCGTTTTCCCTCTGGTTTTCCTACAAGAAGCTTCCATGCACGTCTTTCATTCCCCATTCGTGCCACATGTCCAACCCATCGCAGTCTACGCTTATTTTCGGTGTCTACTGGATAGGGACGGTCTTAATCTGTATTTTTTAAAATAAATTTTCTTGTCAACAACCTAAATGGCTTCATTTTTAGAAAATTCTTGGTCCCACGTGATTCCGCATTATACAAGTTTTACTGTATATATTTATTTCTCTTTAGGTTACAACTTATTTTCGGTGTCTACTGGATAGGGTCGGTCATAATCTGTAATTTTTAAATAAATTTTCTTGTGAACAACCTCAATGGCTTCATTTTTTTGAAAATTCTTGGTCCCACGTGATTCCACATTATACAAGTCTTACTGTACATATTTATTTCTTTTTAGGTTACAACTTATTTTCGGTGTCTACTGGATAGGGTCGGTCATAATCTGTAATTTTTGAAATAAATTTTCTTGTGAACAACCTCAATGGCTTCATTTTTCTGAAAAATCTTGGTCCTACGTGATTCCGCATTATACATGTTTTACTGTATATATTCATATCTTTTTAGGTTACAACTTATTTTCGGTGTCTACTGGATAGGGTCAGTCATAATCTGTAATTTTGAAATAAATTTTCTTGTGAACAACCTCAATGGCTTCATTTTTCTGAAAAATCTTGGTCCTACGTGATTCCGCATTATACATGTTTTACTCTATATATTTATTTCTTTTTAGGTTACAACTTATTTTCGGTGTCTACTGGATAGGGTCGGTCATAATCTGTAATTTTTAAATAAATTTTCTTGTGAACAACCTCAATGGCTTCATTTTTTTGAAAATTCTTGGTCCCACGTGATTCCAGATTATACAAGTCTTACTGTACATATTTATTTCTTTTTAGGTTACAACTTATTTTCGGTGTGTACTGGATAGGGTCGGTCATAATCTGTAATTTTTAAATAAATTTTCTTGTAAACAACCTCAATGGCTTCATTTTTCTGAAAAATCTTGGTCCTACGTGATTCCGCATTATACATGTTTTACTGTATATATTTATTTGTTTTTAGGTTACAACTTATTTTCGGTGTCTACTGGATAGGGTCGGTCATAATCTGTAATTTTTAAATAAATTTTCTTGTGAACAACCTGAATGGCTACATTTTTCTCAAAAATCTTGGTCCTACGTGATTCCGCATTATACAAGTTTTACTGTATATATTTATTTCTTTTTAGGTTACAACTAATTTTCGGTGTGTACTGGATAGGGTGGTCATAATCTGTAATTTTTTAAATAAATTTTCTTGCGAACAACCTCAATGGCTTCATTTTTTTAAATTTCTTGGTCCCACGTGATTCCGCATTATACAAGTTTTACTGTATATATTTATATCTTTTTAGGTTACAACTTATTTTCGGTGTCTACTGGATAGGGTCGGTCATAATCTGTAATTTTTAAATAAATTTTCTTGTGAACAGCCTCAATGGCTTCATTTTTTTTAAATTTCTTGGTCCCACATGATTCCGCATTATACACGTTTTACTGTATATATTCATATCTTTTTAGGTTACAACTTATTTTCGGTGTCTACTGGATAGGGTCGGTCATAATCTGTAATTTTTGAAATAAATTTTCTTGTGAACAACCTCAATGCCTTCATTTTTCTGAAAAATCTTGGTCCTACGTGATTCCGCATTATACATGTTTTACTGTATATATTTATTTCTTTTTAGGTTACAACTTATTTTCGGTGTCTACTGGATAGGGTCAGTCATAATCTGTAATTTTTAAATAAATTTTCTTGTGAACAACCTCAATGGCTTCATTTTTCTGAAAAATCTTGGTCCTACGTGATTCCGCATTATACATATTTTACTGTATATATTTATTTCCTTTTAGGTTACAACTTATTTTCGGTGTCTACTGGATAGGGTCGGTCATAATCTGTAATTTTTAAAATAAATTTTCCTGTGAACAACCTCAATGACTTCATTTTTTTGAAATTACTTGGTCCCACATGATTCAGCATTATACAAGTTTTACTGTATATATTTATATCTTTTTAGGTTACAACTTCTTTTCGGTGTGTACTGGATATGGTCGGTCATAATCTGTAATTTTTCAAATAAAGTTTCTTGTGAACAACCTCAATGGCTTCAATTTTTTGAAATTTCTCGGTCCCACACTTGATTCCGCATTATACAAGTTTTACTGTATATATTTATTCCTTTTTAGGTTACAACTTATTTTCGGTGTCTACTGGATAGGGGCGGTCATAATCTGTATTTTTTTAAAATAATTTTCTTGTGAACAACCTCAATGGCTTCATTTTTTTGAAAATTCCTGGACCTACGTGATTCCGCATTATACAAGTTATACTGTATACTTTATTTCTTTTTAGGTTACAACTTATTTTCGGTGTCTACTGGATAGGGTCAGTCATAATCTGTAATTTTTTAAATAAATTTTCTTGTGAACAACCTCAATGGCTTCATTTTTTAAAAATCTTGGTCCCACGTGATGCCTCATTATACAAGTTTTACTATATATAGTTATTTCTTTTTAGGTTACAACTTATTTTCGGTGTCTACTGGATAGGGTCGGTCATAATCTGTAATATTTATATACAATTTTTTGTGAACAACCTCAGTGGCTTCATTTTCTTGAAAATTCTTTCTCCCACGTGATTCCGCATTTACAAGTTTTACTGTATATATTTATTTTCTTTTTAAGTTACAACGTATTTTCGGTGTCTACTGGATAGGGTCGGTCATAATCTGTAATTTTTAATAAATTTTCTTGTGAACAACCTCAATGGCTTTATTTTTCTGAAAATTCTTGGTCCTACGTAATTCCGCATTATACAAGTTTTACTGTATATATTTATTTCTTTTTAGGTTACAACTTATTTTCGGTGTCTACTGGTTAGGGTCGGTCATAATCTGTAATTTTTTAATAAATTTTCTTGTGAACAACCTCAATGGCTTCATTTTTTTGAAATTTCTTGGTCCCACGTGATTCCGCATTATACAAGTTTTGCTGTATATATTTATTTGCTTTTAGGTCAACAACTTACTTTCAGTGTCTACTGGATAGGGCGGGTCATTTTCTATAATTTTTTTAATAAATTTTCTAGCGAACAACCTTAATGGTTCCATTTTTTGAAAATTCTTGGTCCCATGTGATTCCGCATTATACAAGTTTTTCTGTATATATTTATTTAATTTTAGGTTACAACTAATTTTCGGTGTCTACTGGATAGGGTCGGTCATAATCCGTATTTTTTTAAATAAATTTTCTTGTGAACAATCTCAATGGCTTTTTTTTTAAATTCCTGGTCCCACGTGATTCCGCATTATACAAGTTTTACTGTATATATTTATTTCTTTTTACACGCTTTATATTAGATTGACCTGTATCTACCTATCTATCTATGTAACGGAATTTTTCAACGCTATTTTCACCCACCCAAAATCATTGGATCGACTTGAAACTTTGTATACTTGTAGAGGACCCGTGACAATACAATAATTTCATATTTATTTTCTAAAATCCTGGCCATAATCATCAGAAAATAAAAAAGAAGTGTTTTTGTATCAATGTAACGGAATCTTTCAACGTGATTTTCCCCCACTTAGAAACATTGGATCGACTTGAAACTTTGTATACGTGTAGAGGATCCGTGACAATACAATAATTTCATATTTTGTTTCTAAAAGCGTGGCCAGAATCGTCAGAAAATCAAAAAAATTAAAACTAGTATAATAGGTTGCGAACTTGTCGAGTTTTTAGTCAATCGTTGTAAGAGCTCAGTTGGTAGAGCGGTGAACTCATAATGGTATATAATTTCAGTAATCCATACGTCGCTGGTTCAAATCCGGCTGGGAGGGTTTTTCATAGAAGAGTATTACATTTAGCTCATACTACAATAGTATCGAATTTAAAAATATTTACATTTTTATCTTATTCTGTAAAACATTAAAACTAAAAAATAAATAATAGTTTTAAAAACTAAAAGAACACGCTTTATTAGAAAACTAAAAAATGAAAAATAATTTTAATTTCCAATACGCTTGGGATAAAATAAAGTGGTCAACAAAAAAATCATCTCCAACACATATGGAATAAAACTAGAGTTATCAACAAAAAGCAAATAATTTTACCACCAAAAGCGTGGGGTGCTTGTTATGATGTTTACATTTTCTTCTTAGAGAGCTTACTTTTACCAAATATCTGTTTATTATCAAATATATTAATTGATATAGAGCACCCCACGCTTTTGATGGTAAAATTATTTTCTTTTTGTTGATAGCTCTAGTTTTATGCTATATGTGTTGAAGATGATTTTTTTTGTTGACCACTTTAAATGTTTCCCAAGCGTGTTGGAAATTAAAATTATTTTTCATTTTTTAGTTTTCTAATAAAGCGTGTTCTTTCAGTTTTTTTAAACTATTATATATTGTAAACAAAACGTACAGATGATTGTTGAGTCAGCAGTTGACAGTACAAGAAGCGCAGTTACGTGTTGTGTCCTTGAATCTAACGTATTGATAGAATCATTTTTTTCTTTTCGTTATCTTGCCATATGTCTGCTTTGTTTCTCATTGACAATAAGATTAAAAAAACGAATGAGTAAGCGATAAAATATTATTGCAGAAACATAACATCTGCGTTTTCCTCTCTTTTTAATAGTTATTTCTTATGACTAACTCACTGACACTATCGTACCCGTAGGTTCATGACCGCGTGGATATAAGCTCTTCATACATCACTATCCTGAGCTAATGTTTTCCAATCATCCCCTCTATAATCTTCTTCTTCTTCTTCCTTTCAAGTATTAGGCCAAGGACTGTTACGATCCTACAGAAAATTTTCCCTCCAGCGTTTTGATCCTTCCGGGAAATTCTCGTATAAGACTTGAAAGCATAATAATAGTCCCTTCGATTGGTTGCTGGCCAAAGGAAGGCAAGACTAGTGATGGGGCTGCCATCTTATAGCCTCTGGTCAGGTTTTTCTGGAGAAGAAAATAAAATAAAGGAAAGAAGAAATGGAAGAAAGGAAAGACTCCCTAGCCCTCGGATGCCCTAATAGCGTTGGAGTCGAAAAAAACAAGAGTTAACCAAGAGAGGTTAGATAGTAAAGTTAAAAGAGTGCAAAACACAAGTAACTGAAAGAAATGTTTTCCTCAGCTTGGGCACCTTGTGGTCGCCATCCACATATCCCCTAGATGAGGACCCCTGAGGGACCCTCTATAATCTAGTTCCATCAAACCATGATTATTGTTGTTCTCCCACCTCATTCTACCAAATGGGCGTTTTCCTCTGATTTTTCCTACAAGAAACGTTCATTCCTCATTCGTGCCTATCGCAGTCTACTAGACTTAACTGTTCTTATTATATCTGGTTTCCTATAAAGACCATGTAGTTCACTGTTATGTAGTCTTCTCCATTCACCTCTGGAACTCACTCTGAAAGTAGCTTTAATCGGGTATTATTGTTAACTAGCCAATACCCGGATGCGCTGCTACGCCTAAATAAATTAAATATTGAGGGTTAATTAAATCGTGTGGCAGTTGTTTTTTAATTTCAAATTTCAAGTAAGTACCATTTATAATTGGCCGCATTTCGCTGATTTTTTGGTAATACCTACCTCGGTTTATTTTAATAGGATATACTGAGTTTCGTTGTGAAACATCGAAAATTGCGACCGCTAGAGCGATTTTTAAATTTCCATTTCAAGTGAAGTCCTAATAGATGACAGCTAAACACTCGCAATATCTGAAAAATTATAATTAGTAATTTTCTTGAAGATCGTCGTAGAAAGGACAACATACATTCGTGTTTATACAGTCTACAGTGTATTATGAAAATTAATGTTTGTTTGTTTGTTCATACTTTATGCGCGGCCATACCTTTGATCCGATTCTGATGGGACTTTTTGCAAAATGTTCAGGAGATTCCCTAGAAGGTTATAGGCTATAAGAGAGTAGTGATACTCAACTCCTTAAAAATCACCCTTTGTAGTGAAAAAAGTGAAAAAAAAAGATTTTTTGACGCTTAAATGGCTTACGCTGCCTAAACCTTAAGAAGTAGACAAAATGAATGTACACTGAATTGAATATCTCAAAAAACTCTACAAAAAGTCCGCGACAGCATATGTTTATCTCTTACGGATAACTCACAATAATCATTTTTATCTTTCATTGATGCCAAGAAGATCGGGATAAGTAGATTTCCGGACAAGCGTGCACATACGATTGTGATGAGGCTTTTTGCAAAATATTTAGGATTTTCCAGGGAAGGTTACAGGTTATAAGAGAGTTTTAATGCTCAAGCTCTTCACCCCTAAAAATCACCATTTTTAGTGAAAAAGTAAAATAAAAGTGGCTTTTTGTACATCTAAATGGCTTACGCTGCCTAAACCATAACAAATACACCAAATTAATGTACACAGAATTGAATATCTCAAAAACTTTACAAAAAAGTATCGACAGCATATGTTTCTTTTATGGATAACTCACAATAACCATTTTTGTCTTTCATTGATGCCAAGAAGATCGAGATAAGTAGATTCCCGGGCAAGCAGAGCAGCAGCAGGGATAACTCGAAATAAACTAATTTTATGTTTCAGCTCATGTATGCCAAATACATCGAAATACGTAGATTCCCGGGCAATGCCGAGTAATCAGTACGGGGAATCTAAAAATAATAACGATATAAATTTATAATTATTTTTCCTTTTACTTATTCAACTAAACATATCATTTATTTAGGTGTAGCAAGCGCACGCCGGGTATAAGATAGTATTTAATAAAAATGAAACTTATGTGGCCCTAAAGATGAAGTTAAATTCTGGAAATGCATGCTATAATGCATTACAGGGACTCTTGTCGTCCCAACTTCTCTAAAAAAATATTAAACTGAAAATATATAAAACTGTTATTCTACCAGTTATATTATATGGGTGTGAAACATGAACTCCTGTTTTAAGGGAGGAGAAAATATTACGAATATTCGAGAATAAAGTTCTTACGAAAATGTTTAGACCAAAGAGAGATGAACAGACAGGCGAACGGAGAAAACTACATAACAGCAAGCTGCATGATCTTTATTGGAAACTAGATATACTATGAAATGTTAAGTCTCGTAGACAGTGATGGGCGGGACATATGGAACTAATGGGGAATGAAAGAGGGGCTTGGAAACTTGTTAAATGAAAATCAAAGGGAAACGCCCAGTTGATAGACCAAGAAACAAGTGAGAGAATAGCATTAACCATGATTGGAGGGAAGTAGATAATACAGGGGATGATTGGAAAACATTGTTGGGATAGGGATGTATGGAGAGATTATGTCCGCGATTCCAGGGTCTTAGGGTTCGATAGTGCCAGTGAGTTGGTTAATATTATATTGTTTAAATTATACGAATATTTGAATTATTTTATTATATATATATATATATATATATATATATATATATATATATATATATACACTAGTATTTAGACATATAGTATATACTATTAAAATAAACCGAGTTGGGTACATTTAAAAAATCAGTGAAATCCGACCATTAGAAGCGGGGGTTTATTTGAAATCCTACATTAAACATGGATCAATAACAGCCGTGTTTCGTTCGTCTTAATGCATATCTTTGTTCATACAAGTTTTCAAGTATAGCGAGTATTTAGTTGCTATCTATTATAATCTAAAACCATTACTTACTTACTTACTCACTGACACTATCGAACCCGTAGGTTCATGGCTGCGCGGACATAAGCTCTCCATACATCCCTATCCTGAGCTAATGCTTTCCAATCATTCCCTGTATAATCTACTTCCTGAAATCATAGTTAATGTTATTCTCCCACCTCATTCTTGGTCTACCAACTGGGCGTTTTCCTTCTGGCTTTCCTACAAGACGTTTCCAGGCACGTCTTTCATTCCCCATACGTGCAACATGTCCTGCCCTACGATACTTAACTGTTCTTATTATATCTGGCTTCCTATAAAGACCATGAAGTTCATTGTTATGCAGTCTTCTCCATTCACCTGTCTGTTCATCTCTCTTTGGTCCAAAAATTTTCCTAAGTACTTTATTCTCAAATACTTGTAATCTCCTTTCCTCCCTTAAAGTAAGAGTCCATGTTTCGCACCCATATAATATAACTGGTAGAATAATAGTCTTATATATTTTCAGCTTAGCGTTTTTTGAAAGGAGTTGGGACATCAAGAGTCTCTGCAATGCATAATAGCATGCATTTCCAGAATTGAGCCTATGTTTAATTCTTTGTGCACCTCATTCCTATTTGTGATTATTGTTCCTAGGTGTTTGAATTCAGCCACTTCCTCAAAATTTCCCTCATTTGTCATTAGCTGTCCATTTCCATTATATACTGAATTTCTACGTGTGACCATATATTTAGTTTTACTGATATTTACTTCCAGTCCTAATTTCTTAATGTTACTCAATAGTGTGTGCGTGTTGGCCTCTATATCTCCTCGCTATCGGCCAGTAGTACTACATCATCAGCATAAACTAACAGCTTATTAATACCATTCAGTTGTAAGCCTTCCTCATTCTCTAAAGATTTAATGGCATGCTCTAGTACAAAATTAAATAGTAGAGGAGATCTAAAACCATTAGGTGTAGGAATTTATTAGAAATGAAAATTTAAAACTAGCTCTGACTGTCCCAATTTTCGCTAAGTGTTGCTAAATTCAGTTTTGCAAATCCACATTTCTCCCATCGTCAACTATATATTCCTTGCTCCAGATTGGGCACGTTGGAAAAATAGTTCATTTATGCACCAAATTGAGAAAAAAATTGTTTATCCACTCCCATTAAGAGAAAATAACAATAACATTTAATTATAATTCTATTTCATTTTCAGACGCACGGGATATCTAAAAGAATTATTATGTAAATTTATTCAATAAACATAAAAACATGTATTTCATTTGTTTACGCTTAGGAGCGCACCCCGTGTATTTTATCATAAATCTAATAGCATCATTCTCAGCCAATCAGATAAGAGTCTTCTCACGCCACGATCGCCGTCATACAATAATGTAACATTATTTAAACTTGATTTTATTAAATATTTAAATAAACTTGAGACCCATACTAAAGATTAGACCAGGATGTATTAAATTTATCATTTTAACATTAAACTATTTAGATTAAATAAATATATTAATTATTTTACATAAATATAATTACGTCATAATTATCAGCCAATCAGATAAGAGAGTTTTTTCACCCTTCAATTTTTACGTTTCAGCTGGAACGAAGGAAAACATTTACGTCGGTGGACATGATTGATCAGTTGTGTTTAGGTACGAGTCCGGTACTCTCAGTTGGTAAGCAAAATGTGAAATTTATATTATTGTGTTTTAATTTTGTTGTTGTAACATATTTATGTAATTACTGAGTTGTTTATTCAAAATATAAATGATTAACCTATAATGTTGATCATAATAGTTTGGTGTGTTTCATTATTTCTCCACTAGAGTGCATTCTTACAATATTGCGATCCTATTTGACAATAAATAACGTGATCGAGTTGCAGTGATTATACATAACCTCACATTTCTAATTTGTTTTCAAACATCGCCGTTTACATTAACATATTATTTTAATTTTATAAGTGCCACACAATATTTTTAATCCATGTGAAATTTTAAGAAAACGGATAATGTTAGTTCGTGGAAGTTTGAAAGATAGTACGAATATTAGATAATTATAGATATTACATAAATTTTATGGAATTAAACTGTCTCAGAATTATATTTCTTTCTAAAACTAATATTTGACGTGTAGTGCTACCCGTAAATAAATGAAATATAGTTTTAATTTTCAACTTTTATATGATTCATGATGTGTTCCGTTGAGGTTTATTCAAAATTAATATAAAATTATGGAATATTCACCAGAAAGATCCGTCTCCTCAACTTAATTAATCATTTAACTGTAGCGCTTTCGGGACTTGTCCCATCATCGGCAGGATTCAAAACTGGTGTTTCACTGAAGATCTGGTAGACGGGGTTGCATGTATTGGGTTCGTTTTCGTTTATCAGGCTGTTGTTGTGAGCTGCTTTCATGATTTCCATCTCTTCGAGTATGTTTATCTTCGCTGGATTATTTTCTCTGTGCATTACTGTTAGGGTGTTTTCAATATTTAACATGCGATGTCCTTCATGGATAACGTGTTTTGCATAGCTTGATTTCCCTTCTGCGTGAATGAAGTCTCGAAAATGTTCTTTGAATCTGATGTTAAAACTCCTGTTTGTCCTTCCTATATAAAATTTGTTGCAGTCCTTACATGTCAGTTTATAAACTCCTTTGCTGTAGAAAATGTTATTTTCTTCAATGTTATTGTTTATTATGTTGTTTAATTTGTTATTGGTTCTGTATGCTATTTTTACGTTTTTATCGGCTTTCTTTAGTGCATTGGCTAATTTTGTCGTTTCTTTTCCTGTGTATGTAAGTGTTATCCATGTTTTCTTGTTGTTGTCAGATTTTTTTTTAGTTTAGTTATGTTGGTTATGTTGTTCTTCCTTTTTTGTTTTTTTACGAGCTTATCTATGCATTCTTCATTATAGCCATTAGTTTTTGCCATATACTTAATGTAGTTGAGTTCTTGGATATAATTGTCTTTGCTTAATGGGAGTTTCAACATTCTATTGACTAAGCTATTAAACGTACCTTTCAGGTGAATATTCCATAATTTTATATTAAGTTTTAATTTTATTTGAATAAATGCATATCGTACTTATTTAGAACATCATGAGTCTGAAAATTAAATCTATCTATAAGTAGATTTTAACTTCATGGAAGTGGATAAACAATATTTTTAGCCTTTCCAATTTTCTTATAAATTAAATATATATATATATATTTTTTTTTTCGGTGTGCCAACTGTGGTACAAAGAAACATGGGGGAAGAAAGTGGATTTGCCAAATTCAGTCCAGCAACGCTTAACGAAAATTAGGGCCGCTAGAGGGATTTTTAAATTTTCGTTTCAAATGAACGCCTAATGGTTCTAGAGCAGACATGGGGAACTGGGGCTCCGGGAGCTCATAACAAATCCTCTCCGCCAATACCCATTCCACTCATTTGTACTTGCACTGCAGACGCAGGTATACAGTGATTGACAATACGCAGTGAGAGTCAGTGGCGTACAATTCAGCGTGAGCATGGCAAATTCTAAACACCGATACCATTAATACCATTTTAATACTGACAGGGAAAATGATTATTTTTGTATTCAGAATGGCACGGAAGTTGTTCGTGGCACGGAAGGCTTGGAACTATACAGGTTGTTGTCAATAGACTCGTATCCGAACATGAGAGATTTTGCAGGCCACATTCTCGCAATGTTTGGTTCGACTTACACATGCGAACAATTATTTTCGAAGTTGAACCGTACCAAATCTAAAATACGCTCCAGAATAAACGATGACACCCTAGTCTCAGTATTACGCATCTCTAAGAGTACTATCCAGCCTGACATAGATAAATTAGTGTCAAGAAAAAGGCATCAGCAATCCTCTACGCGGTCTTCAAACGTTACACGTAATGTACGTAAGAATGGAAGGGATTAGTGCAGCTCGGGTCCAAGCTCTGTGTGTTTGCGGGGAGAAGTGTGGGGAGTGGGAGGAGGTACACTTCTATGCTTCTCATAGTACTAACAGCTGTGACAGCAAATTCCTTTCAGACACACGGAGCTGGGTCCCGAGCAGTATATATGTTTCAGGTTATAAGGGTGTACCGCCACTGATACTGCATGGTATGCGAGACGATAATAACAACAGTTACGAGTTCAATGAAGGGTGGAATGAGGAAGGATGTCATTCGGCAGTTCCCCATGCCTGCCCTAGATGTATGTAATGAATAGAGGCTGAACACTTGTATCCGAAAACTTCCGTTTGTACATAGAAAACCGCAAACATGGTGGATGATAGTAAATTTCTAATTTCGGGTTACAGGTAAATCCACTTCCAATATATTTCATTGATTTTTTTAAATTATACCTACGTAGGTATATTTTAATAAAATTAACTGAGTTTTGTTGTACAACATTCATAATATCGTATTCTATAGCGATTTTTATGTAATAAAATAATTAACATATTCATTTACTTTAACTCACTGGTACTATCGAACCCGTAGGTTCATGGCCGCACGGACATAAGCCCTCCATACATCCCTATACTGAACCAATGTTTTCCAATCATTCCTTGTATAATCTTTTTCCCTCAAATCATAGTTAATGTTATTCTACCACCTCATTCTTGGTCTACCAAATGGGTGTTTTCCCTCTGGTTTTCCTACAAGAAGCTTCCATGCACGTCTTTCATTCCCCCATTCGTGCCACATGTCCTACCCATCGCAGTCTAAGAGACTTAGCTGTTCTCATATCTGGCTTCCTATAAAGACCATGTAATTCACTGTTATGTAGTCTTCTCCATTCACCTGTCTGTTC
The DNA here is from genome assembly GCA_030220185.1 of Diploptera punctata. NCBI lineage: Eukaryota > Metazoa > Arthropoda > Insecta > Blattodea > Blaberidae > Diploptera > Diploptera punctata. The sequence goes on from JASPKZ010010406.1 coordinate 19,467, forward strand.
ATCTCTCTTTGGTCCAACATTTTCCCTAAGAACTTTATTCTCAAATACTTGTAATCTCCTTTCCTCCCTTAAAGTAAGAGTCCATATAATATAACTGGTAGAATAATAGTTTTATGTATTTTCAGTTTAACAATATAATGTTAACTCGCTGGCACTATCGAACCCATAGGACCGTGTCCGCTCGGACATAAGCTCTCCATACTTTCCTATCCTGAGGTGTTTACCTTATACTCTTTCAGTCGGCTCCGTGGTGCAAACGGTTAGACGCTCGCCACTCGCCGTTAGGGTCCCGAGATCGAGTCCCGGTCACTCCTTGTGGCTTTCGTGGAGGACGAAACGGAGCTTGGGCAGGTTTTCCTCGACGTTTTCTCCAGTTTCCCCTGCCACAATTTCATTCCACCATTTCTCCATACTCATCTCGTCCATTTCGTTCATCTGCCCTGTGATGGTGCGTCAAGCGTGGTCGGCCGGCACCGTCGTCATTCATATGTCTCTAAATAATGGGCTTCATCTAATCTCGTCCCTCGACCCTTCCCTCAAACCATGGTTAATGTTATTCTCCCACCTGGATCTTGGTCTACCAACTGGGCATTTTTTCTGATTTTCTTACAAGAAGGTTCTTTTCCCATATTTCATTCCCCATTTGTGCCACATGTCCTGACCGTCACAGTGCACTTGACTTAAACAACATAATGTTGCATTCGTAAAGTAATAGACATCCTAACCTCATATTTAGGGCCATTTAAGTTTCATTAATATTAAATATTATAAACGTAGTGGTTAAGGCACTGTACTAAAAGCCGGAAGGTCGAGGGTTCAAGTCCCGGTCGGATCAATGATTTTTAAACTTACCCAAACCTTCTGGCGGCACTATGGCCCTGGGGTCGACTCAACCTCTAACGGAAATGAGTACCAGATGCTTGTTCTGGGGGGAAAAGCAGTCGTCGCGCACGGCTCACAACCCGGCTGACAACCCGGCTGACATCAAGTGGCGATCGTCTAGAAAAAGTGGGAGCCTTAACCTCCTACTACCCCAAGGGGCTCTTAAGGCCTGCAGTGGGAATACATTACTTTAATAAAAACAAATTGTTATGAAAAATAAATAATAGTTTTAAAAAACTAAAACAGCACCCTTTATTAGAAAATCGAACTCAAAAATGAAAAATAATTTTAATTTCCAACACGCTTGGGATAAATTTAAAGTGGTGAACAAAAAAATCATCTCCACCACATATAGAATAAAACTAGAATTATCAACAAAAAGAAAATAATTTTACCATCAAAAGCGTGGGGTGCTCTATATCAATTAATATATTTGATAATGAACAGATATTGGTGAACGTAAAGTCTCTAAGAAGAACATGTAAAAATCATAAAAAGCACCCCAAGCTTTTGATGGTAAATTTATTTTATTTTTGTTGATAATTCTAGTTTTATTCTATATGTGTTGGAGATGATTTTTTTGTTGACCACTTTAAATGTATCCCAAGCGTGTTGGAAATTAAATTTTTTCATTTTTGAGTTCGGTTTTCTAATAAAGCGTGTTGTTTTAGATTTTTAAAACTATTATTTATTAGGTTACAACTTATTTTCGGTGTCTACTGGATAGGGTCGGTCAAAATCTGTAATATTTAAATAAATTTTCTTGTGAACAAACTCAATGGCTTCATTTTTTTGAAAAATCTTGGTCCCACGTGATTTTTGCATTATACAAGTTTTACTGTATATATTTATTTCTTTTTAGGTTACAACTTATTTTCGGTGTCTACTGGATAGGGTCGGCCATAATCTGTAATTTTTTTAATACAATTTCTTGTGAACACGCTCAATGGCTTCATTTTTTTGAAAATTCTTGGTCCAACGTGATTCCGCATTATACAAGTTTTACTGTATATATTTATTTCTTTTTAGGTTACAACTTATTTTCGGTGTCTACTGGATAGGGCGAGTCACAATCTGTAATTTTTTAAATAAATTTTCTTGTGAACAACCTCAATGGCTTCATTTTTTTGAAACTTCTTGGTCCCACGTGATTCTGCATTATACAAGTTTTACTGTATATATTTATTTCTTTTTAGGTTACAACGTATTTTCGGTGTCTACTGGATAGGGTCAGTCATAATCTGTAATTTTTGAAAAAAAAATTCTTGTGAACAACCTCAATGGCTTCATTTTTTTGAAAATTCTTGGTCCCACGTGATTCCGCATTATACAAGTTTTACTGTATATATTTACTTCTTTTTAGGTTACAACTTATTTTCGGTGTCTACTGGATAGGGTCGGTCATAATGTGTAATTTTTGAAATTAATTTTCTTGTGAACAACCTCAATGGCTCCATTTTTTTAAATTTCTAGGTCCCACGTGATTCCGCATTATACACGTTTTACTGCATATATTTATTTCTTTTAGGTTACAACTTATTTTCGGTGTCTACTGGATAGGGTCGGTCATAATCTGTAATTTTTAAAATAAATTTTCTTGTGAACAACCTCAATGGCTTCATTTTTTTGAAAATTCTTGGTCCCACGTGATTCCGCATTATACAATTTTTACTGTATATATTAATTCTTTTTAGGTTACAGCTAATTTTCGGTGTCTACTGGATAGGGTCGGTCATAATCTGTAACTTTTTAAATAAATTTTCTTGTGAACAACCTCAATGGCTTAATTTTTTAAAAATTTATTGGTTCCACGTGATTCCGCATTATGCAATTTTTACTGTATATATTTACAACTTTTTAGGTTACAACTTATTTTAGGTGTCTACTGGATAGGGTCAGTCATAATCTGTAATTTTTTAAATAAATTTTCTTGTGAACAACATCAATATCTTCATTTTTTTGAAAATTCTTGGTCCCACGTGATTCCGCATTATACAATTTTTACTGTGTATATTTATCTCTTTTAGGTTACAGCTAATTTTCGGTGTCTACTGGATAGGGTCGGTCATAATCTGTTCCGATTCCGATTGAGGGTCTTTCCACTTTGCAGCGGTTGCCCTTTTACCAGCCGACGTCTGGCCCTTCACATCCACATGTGTCAATCACAGAGGTAGATGATCAACAGCAAGTGTAGGGGTGACATGTGGTTAGAATGTCGAGTCCCCCAGCCGTTATAGCTGGTTCCTCAACCTGAAGCCGCTACTTGTTGTAGCTACCCAATTGCCTCACGATGCTGGGTGGGCACCGGTCCCATACTGGCCGAAATACCATGAGATAATTTCTTCCCCCATGGAGACTCGAACCAGCGCAAGTCCCGTAGCTCGGCGCCAAGGCTTCCTGTCTTAACCGCTCGGCTATGGCGTGGGACCATAATCTGTAACTTTTTAAATAAATTTTGTTGTGAACAACCTGAATGGCTTATTTTTTATTAAATTCTTGGTCCCACGTGATTCCGCATTATACAAGTTTTACTGTATATATTTATTTCTTTTTAGGTTACTACATATTTTCGGTGTCTATTCGATAGGGTCGGTCATAATTTGAAATATTTAAAAAAAATTCTTGTGAACAACCTCAATATCTTCATTTTTTTTTAAAAATCTTGATCCCACGTGATTTTTGCATTATACAAGTTTTACTGTACATATTTATTTATTTTTAAGTTACTACTTATTTTCGGTGTTTACTGGATAGAGTCGGTGATAATTGTAATTTTTTACATAAATGTTCTTGTGAACATTTTTTTGAAAATTCTTGGTCCCACGTGATTCCGCATTATACAAGTTTTACTGTATATATTTATTTCGTTTTAGGTTACTACATATTTTCGGTGTCTACTGGATAGGGTCGGTCATAATTTGAAATATTTAAAAAAAATTCTTGTGAACAACCTCAATCGCTTCATTTCTTGAAAAATCTTGGTCCCACGTGATTCTGCATTATACACGTTTTACTGTATATATTTATTTCTTTCTAGGTTACAACTTATTTTCGGTGTCTACTGGATAGGGTCGGTGATAATCAGTAATTTTTTAAATAAATTTTCTTGTAAACAACCTCAGTGCCTTCATTTTTCTGGAAATTCTTGGTCCCACGTGATTCCGCATTATGCAAGTCCTACTTATATATTTATATCTTTTTAGGTTAAAACTTATTTTCGGTGTCTACTGGATAGAATCGGTGATAAACTGTAATATTTTACATAAATATTCTTGTGAACAACCACAATGGCTTCATTTTCTTGAAAATTCTTGGACCCAAGTGATTCCGCATTATATAAGTTTTACTGTATATATTTCTTTCTTTTTAGGTTACAACTTATTTTCGCGGTCTACTGGATAGGGTTGGTTATAATCTGTCCGATTGAGGGTTTTTTCCACTTTGCAGCGGTTGCCCATTTACCAGCCGGCTGCTGGCCCTTCACATCCAAATGTGTAATCACAGTGGTAGATGATCAACAGCCCGTGTAGGGGTGACATGTGGTTAGCATGTCGAGTCCCCCAGCCGTTATAGCTGGTTCCTCAACCTGGAGCCGGTACTTATTGTAGCTACCGAATTGCCTCACGATGCTGGGTGGGCACCGGTCCCATACTGGCCGAAATACCATGAGAAAATCCCTTCCCTCATGGAGACTCGAACCAGCGCAACTCCCGTAGCTCTGCGCCAATGCTTCCTACCTTAACCGCTCGGCTAATTTCTTAAATAAATTTTCTTGTGAACAACCTGAATGGCTTCATTTTTTAAAATAAAAAGAAATTAGATTCCATTATTATTTTAATTTCAGCCTTCTCAACTCTAGGGTTAATTTTGAGAACGCTGGTCCAACGTGATTCCGCATTATACAAGTTTTACTGTATGTACTTATTTCTTTTTAGGTTACAACTTATTTTCGGTCTCTAGTGGATAGGGTCTGTCATAAACTGTAATATTTAAATAAATGTTCTTGTGAACAACCTCAATGGCTTCATTTTTTTGAAAAATTTTGGTCCCACGTGAAATTTTTGCATTATACAAGTTTTACTGTATATATTTATTTCTTTTTAGGTTACTGCTTATTTTCGCTGTCTACTGGATAGGATCGGTGATAATCTGTAATCTTTGAAATATATTTTCTACTGAATAACATCAATGTCTTCATTTTTTTGAAAATTCTTGGTCCCACGTGATTCCGCATTATACAAGTTCTACTTATATATTTATTTCTTTTTAGGTTACTACATATTTTCGGTGTCTACTGGATAGGGTCGGTCATAATTTGTAATATTTAAATAAATTTTCTTGTGAACAAACTCAGTGGCTTCATTTTTTTGAAAAATCTTATACCCACGTGATTCCGCATTATACAAGTTTTACTGTGTATATTTATTTTATTTTTAGGTTACAACTTATTTTCGGTGTGTACTGGATAGGGTCGGTCATAATCTGTAATTTTTTAAAATAAAGTTTCTTGTGAACAACCTCAATGGCTTCCCTTTTTTTTTTTGAATTTCTGGGTCCCACGTGATAACCGCATTATACAAGTTATACTGTATCATATTTATTTCTTTTTAGTTTACAACTTATTTTCGGTGTCTACTGGATAGGGTTCCGGTCAATAAATCTGTAATTTTTTAAAAAAATTCTTGTGAACAACCTCAATGACTTCATTTTTTTTAAATTTCTTGGTCCCACGTGATTCCGCATTATACAAGTTTTGCTGTATATATTTATTTCTTGTTAGGTTAAAACTTATTTTCGGTATTTAATACACAAGTGATCTTCTTGGTGATATAATATTAAAATATATATGTAGTCAATATGCCCATTTCACCAATTAAAAAAATTTAATAAAATTTAAAACATTAATTGGTGAAATGGGCATATTGACTACATATATATTTTAATATTTATTATTTTCGGTGTCTACTGGATAGGGTGAGTCATAATCTGTAATTTTTAAAATAAAGTTTCTTGTGATCAACCTCAATGGCTTCATTTTTTTAGAAATGTCTTGGTCCCACGTGATTCAGCATTATACAAGTTTTACTGTAGATATGTATATTTTCTTTTTAGGTTACAAAAACTATTTTCGGTGTGTAACTGGCTTAGGGTCCCGGTCATAATCGTGTAGTTTTTTCAAATAAAGTTTCTTGTGAACAACCTCAATGGCTTTGGTTCACAATTTTTTGAATTTCGTCGCGGAGTCCCACGTGATTCCGCATTATACAAGTTTTAACTGTATAGATTTATTTCTTTTTAGGTTACAACTTTATTTTCGGTGTCTACTGGATAGGGGCGGTCCATAATCTGTATTTTTTAAATAATTTTCTTGTGAACACCCTCAATGGCTTCATTTTTTTGAAAATCCTGGGTCTTACGTGATTCCGCATTATACAAGTTGTACTGTATTTATTTATTTCTTTTTAGGTTACAATTTATTTTCGGTGTCTACTGGATAGGGTCAGTCATAATCTGTAATTTTTTAAATAAATTTTCTTGTGAACAACCTTAATGGCTTCATTTTTTTTAAAAATCTTGGTCCCACGTGATGCCTCATTATACAAGTTTTACTATATATATTTATTTCTTTTTAGGTTACTACTTATTTTCGGTGTCTACTGGATAGGGTCGGTCATAATGTGTAATATTTGAAATTAATTTTCTTGTGAACAACCTCAATGACTCCATTTTAAAAAAAATTCTAGGTCCCACGTGATTACGCATTATACAAGTTTTACAGTATATATTTATTTCTTTTTAGGTTACAACTTATTTTCGGTGTCTACTGGTTACGGTCGGTCATAATGTGTAATATTTGAAATTAATTTTCTTGTGAACAACCTCAATGGCTTCGTTTTTTTAAATTTTTAGGTCCTACGTGATTCCGCATTATACAAGTTTTACTGTATATATTTATTTCTTTTTAGGTTACAACTTATTTTCGGTGTCTACTGGATAGGGTCGGTCATAATGTGTAATATTTGAAATTAATTTTCTTGTGAACAACCTCAATGGCTCCATTTGTTAAAAAAATTCTAGGTCCCACGTGATTCCGCATTATACAAGTTTTACTGTATATATTTATTTCTTTTTAGGTTACAATTTATTTTCGGTGTCTACTGGATAGGTTCGGTCATAATGTGTAATATTTGAAATTAATTTTCTTGTGAACAACCTCAATGGCTCTATTTTTTAAAAAATTTCTAGTTCCCACGTGATTCTGCATTATACAAGTTTTACTGTATATATTTATTTCTTTTTAGGTTACAACTAATTTTCCGTGTCTACTGGATAGGGTCGGTCATAATCTGTAATTTTTTAAATAAATTTTCTTGTGAACAACCTCAATGGCTTCATTATTTTGAAATTTCTATGTCCCACGTGATTCCGCATTATACAAGTTTTACTGTATATTTATTTCTTTTTAGGTTACAACTTATTTTCGGTGTCTACAGGATAGGATCGGTGATAATCTGTAATCTTTGAAATATATTTTCTTCTGAATAACGTCATTGGCTTCATTTTTTTGCTAATTCTTGGTCCCATTTGATTCCGCATTATACAAGTTCTACTTATATATTTATTTCTTTTTAGGTTACTGCATATTTTCGGTGTCTACTGGATAGGGTCGGTCATAGTTTGAAATATTTAAAAAAAATTAGTGGTGAACAACCTCAATCGCTTCATTTTTTTGCAAAAATCTTGATCCCACGTGATTTTTACATTATACAAGTTTTACTGTATATATTTATTTCTTTTTAAATTACTACTTGTTTTCGGTGTCTGCTGGATAGAATCGGTGACAATTGTAACTTTTTACATAAATTTTATAGTGAACAACCTCAATGGCATCATTTTTTTTTAAATTCTTGGTCCCACGTGATTCCGCATTATACAAGTTTTACTGTATATATTTTTGTTTTTAGGTTACAAGTTATTTTCGGTGTCCAGTGGATAGGGTCGGTCGTAATCTGAAATTTTTAAAATAAATTTTCTTTTGTGTGAACAACCTGAATGGCTTCATTTTTTTGAAAGTTCTTGGTCCCATGTTATTCCGCATTATACAAGTTTTACTATATATATTTATTTCTTTTGGCGTGGTTACAGATTAGTTTCAGTGTCATATAGGATAGGGTCGGTCATAATTTGTAATTTTTTAAATAAATTTTCTTGTAAACAAACTCAGTTCATTCATTTTACTGAAAATTCTTGGTCCCACGTGATTCTTCATTATACAAGTCCTACTTATATATTTATTTCTTTTAGGTTTAAAACTTATTTTCGGTGTCCTACTGGATAGAATCGGTGATAATCTGTAATTTTTTTACATAAATATTCTTGTGAACAACCTCAATGGCTTCATTTTCTTGACTATTCTTGGACCCACGTGATTCCGCATTATACAAGTTATACTGTATATATTTATTTCTTTTTAGGTTACTGCATATTTTCAGTGTCTACTGGATAGGGTGAGTCATAATCTGTAATTTTTAAAATAAAGTTTCTTGTGAACAACCTCAATGGCTTCATTTTTTAGAAATGTCTTGGTCCCACGTGATTCCGCATTATACATGTTTTACTGTATATATTCATTTCTTTTTAGGTTACAAGTTATTTTCGGTGTCTACTGGATAGGGTCTGTCATAATCTGTAATTTTTTAAATAAATTTTCTTTCGAACAACCTCAATGGCTTCATTTTTTTTAAAATTCTTGCTTCCACGTGATTCCGCATTATACAAGTTTTACTGTATATATTTATTTCTTTTTAGGTTACAACTTTTTTTCGGTTTCTAACTGGATAGCGTCGGTCCCTAATTTGTAATATTTTTAATTAATTTTCTTATGAACAACCTCAGTGGCTCCATTTTTTTAAATTTCTTGGTCCCACGTGATTCCGCATCATACAAGTTGTACTGTATATATTTATTTCTTTTTAGGTTACAACTAATTTTCCGTGTCTACTGGATAGAATCGGTGATAATCTGTCATTTTTTACACAAATTTTCTTGTGAACAACCTCAATGGTTTCATTTTTTGAAAATTCTTGGTCCCACGTGATTCCGCATTATACAAGTTTTACTATATATATTTATTTCTTTTTTAGGTTACAACTTATTTTCGGGTGTCTACTGGATAGGATCGGTGATAATCTGTAATCTTTGAAAAATATTTTTTTCTGAATAACGTCATTGGCTTCATTTTTTTGATAATTCTTGGTCCCACTTGATTCCCCATTATACAAGTTCTACTTATATATTTATTTTTTTAGGTTACTACATATTTTCGGTGTCTACTGGATAGGGTCGGTCATAATTTATAATATTTAAATAAATTTTCTTGTGAACAACCTCAATCGCTTCATTTTTTTAAAAATCTTGATCCCACGTGATTTTTGCATTATACAAGTTTTACTGTATATATTTTTTCTTTTTAGGTTACTACTTATTTTCGGTGTCTACTGGATAGAATCGGTGATAATTATAATTTTTTACATAAATTTTCTTGTGAACAACCTCAATGGCTTCATTTTTTTGAAAATTCTTGGTCCCACGTGATTCCACATTATACAAGTTTTACTGTATATATTTATTTCTTTTTATTTTACAAGTTATTTTCGGTGTCCACTGGATAGTGTCGGTCATAATCTGTAATCTTTTAAATAAATTTTCTTGTGAACAACCAGAATGGCTTTTTTTTTAAATTCTTGGTCCCACGTGATTCCGCATTATACAAGTTTTCTTTATATATTTATTTCTTTTTAGGTTACTGCTTATTTTCGGTGTCTACTGGATAGGATCGGTGATAATCTGTAATCTTTGAAATATATTTTCTTCTGAATAACGTCAATGGCTTCATTTTTTTTAAATCTTGGTCCCACCTGATTCCGCATTATACAAGTTTTACTGTATATATTTATTTCTTTTTAGGTTACTACTTATTTTCGGTGTCCACTGTATAGTGTCGGTCATAATCTGTAACTTTTTAAATAAATTTTCTTGTGAACAACCTCAATGGCTTCATTTTTTGAAAATTGTTGGTCCCACGTGATTCCGCATTATGCACGTTTTACTGTATGTATGTATGTATTTCTTTCTAGGTTACAACTTATTTTCGGTGTCTACTGGATAGGGTCGGTCAAAATCTGTAATTTTTTAAATAAATTTTCTTGTGAACAACTTCAATGGCTTCATTTTTCTGAAAATTCTTGGTCCCACGTGATTCCGCATTATACAAGTCCTACTTATACAAGTCCTACTTATATATTTATTTCTTTTTAGGTTAAAACTTATTTTCGGTGTCTACTGGATAGAATCGGTGATAATCTGTAATTTTTTACATAAATATTCTTGTGAACAACCTCAATGGCTTCATTTTCTTGACAATTCTTGGACCCATGTGATTCCGCATTATACATGTTTTACTGTATATATTTCTTTCTTTTTAGGTTACAACTTATTTTCGGTGTCTACTCTATAGAATCGGTTATTATCTGTCCGATTGAAGGTTTTTTCCACTTTGCAGCGGTTGCCCTTTCACCAGCCGGCTCTGGTGGCCCTTCACATCCACATGTGTCAATCACAGAGGTAGATCATCAACAGCCAGTGTAGGGGTGACATATGGTTAGCATGTCGAGTCCCCCAGCCGTTATAGCTGGTTCCTCAACCTGGAGCTGCTAGTTAATGTAACTACCCAATTGCCTCACGATGCTGGGTGGGCACCAGTCCCATACTGGCCGAAATACCATGAGAAAATTTCTTCCCCCATGGAGACTCGAACCAGCGCAAGTCCCGTAGCTCTGCGCCAACGCTTCCTACCTTAACCGCTCGGCTAATTTCTTAAATAAATGTTCTTGTGAACAACCGCAATGGCTTCATTTTTTTTTAATTTCTTGGTCCCACTTGATTCCGCATTATACAAGTTTTACTGTATATATTTATTTCTTTTTAGGTTACAACTTATTTTCGGTTTCTAGTGGATAGCGTCTGTCATAAACTGTAATATTTAAATAAATTTTCTTGTGAACAACCTCAATGGCTTCATTTTTTTTAAAAATCTTGGTCCACGTGATATTTGCATTATACAAGTTTTACTGTATATATTTATTTCTTTTCAGGTTACTGCTTATTTTCGGTGTCTACTGGATAGGGTCGGTGATAATTTGTAATATTTAAATAAATTTTCTTGTAAACAACCTCAATGGCATCTTTTTTTTAAAATTCTTGGTCCCACGTGATTCCGCATTATACAAGTTTTACTGTATATATTTATGTCTTTTTAGGTTATAAGTTAATTTCGGTGTCCACTGAATAGTGTCGGTCATAATCTGTAATCTTTTAAATAAATTTTCTTCTGAATAACGTCAATGGATTCATTTTTTTGATAATTCTTGGTCCCACGTGATTCCGCATTATACAAGTTCTACTTATATATTTATTTCTTTTTAGGTTACTACATATTTTCTGTGTCTACTGGATAGGGTCGGTCATAATTTGTAATATTTAAATAAATTTTCTTGTAAACAACCTCAATGGCTTCATTTTTTAAAAATTCTTGGTCCCACGAGATTCCGCATTATACAAGTTTTACTGTATATATTTATGTCTTTTTAGGTTACAAGTTAATTTCGGTGTCCACTGAATAGTGTCGGTCATAATCTGTAATCTTTTAAATAAATTTTCTTGCGAACAACCTGAATGGCTTATTTTTTTAATTTCTTGGTCCCACGTGATTCCGCATTATACAAGTTTTACTATATATTTATTTCTTTTTAGGTTACAACTTATTTTCGGTGTCTACTGGATTGGATCGGTGATAATCTGTAATCTTTGAAATATATTTTCTTCTGAATAACGTCAATGACTTCATTTTTTTGAAAATTCTTGCTCCCACGTGATTCCGCATTATACATGTTCTACTTATATATTTACTTCTTTTTAGGTTACTACATATTTTCGGTGTCTACTGGATAGGGTCGGTCATAATTTGTAATATTTAAATACATTTTCTTGTGAACAACCTCAATTGCTTCATTTTTTTTTTAAATCTTGATACGACGTGATTTTTGCATTATACAAGTTTTACTGTATATATTTTTTTCTTTTTAGGTTACTACTTATTTTCAGCGTCTACTGGATAGAATCGGTGATAATTGTAATTTTTTACATAAATTTTCTTGTGAACAACCTCAATGGCTTCATTTTTTGAAAATTCTTGGTCCCATGTGATTCCGCATTATACAAGTTTTACTGTATATATTTATTTCCTTTTAGGTTACTGCTTATTTTCGGTGACTACTGGATAGGATCGGTGATAATCTGTAATCTTTGAAATATATTTTCTTCTGAATAACGTCAATGGCTTCATTGTTTTGATAATTCTTGTTCCCACGTGATTCCGCATTATACAAGTTCTACTTATATGTTTATTTCTTATTAGGTTACTACATATTTTCGGTGTCTACTGGATAGGGTCGGTCATAATTAGTAATATTTAAATAAATTTTCTTCTGAACAACCTCAATCGCTTCATTTTGTTTGAAAAATCTTGATCCCAAGTGATTTTTGCATTATACAAGTTTTACTGTATATATTTATTTCTTTTTAGGTTACAAGTTATTTTCGGTGTCCACTGGATAGTGTCGGTCATAATCTGTAATCTTTTAAATAAATTTTCTTGTGAACAACCTGAATGGCTTACTTTTTTTTAAATTCTTGGTCCCACGTGATTCCGCATTATACAAGTTTTACTGTATATATTTATTTCTTTTTCGGTTACTGCTTATTTTCGGTGTGCACTGGATAGGATCGGTGATAATCTGTAATCTTTGAAATATATTTTCTTCTGAATAACGTCAATGGCTTCATTTTTTTGAAAATTCTTGGTCCCACGTGATTCCGCATTATACATGTTCTACTTATATATTTACTTCTTTTTAGGTTACTACATATTTTCGGTGTCTACTGGATAGGGTCGGTTATAATCTGTCCGATTGAGGGTTTTTTCCACTTTGCAGCGGTTGCCCTTTTACCAGCCGGTTGCTGGCACTTCACATCCACATGTGTCAATCACAGAGGTAGATGATCAACAGCCAGTGAGACGAAGTATCTTTACATTTCATGATATGTAGAATCAAATAAGGCCAACAAAAAACTTCATATTTCATAATATTTTAGCAAAATATTCATATTTTAGTGAAAATTTCATACACCTTCATATTTTTCAACTTTCAAATTCCCGTACTTTTTTTTCAATAAAAGTTCTAGGAATTCGTTAAAATATTTCTTGAAATAAATTTATTTATGTAATTTTTGACAGTGTAACGTGGTAGACAAGTGAAAATTCTTCAGTATCCCTTCTGAACAAGATATAGATTTTATAAAAGCAAATAATTAGATGAGGAGTGACAGTGTTAGATGGAGGTTTTTGTCCTTATCTCGATCCCTAGACAAGAACATGAGCCTAGATAAGGAGAAGAATGTTGGAATATTCTATAGTCAGGTGTCAACTCGTTATTGATACCTGAGAGCAGTTCTTACTTTGTGAACAGATTACAGCATTTAAATATAGGAGAGACTGCTGGTAACTTGAAGCAGTAAAGTTAAGTAATCCCACTACAGGCCTCAAGAGGTCCTTGGGGTAGTAGGAGGATAAGGCTATCACTTTTTCTGGACAATCGGCACTTGATGTCAGCCCTGCATGACGGCCGCCTGTACCCCCCAGAACAAGCGTCTGGTACTCATTTCCGTTTAAGTAGTTTGTGAAATTAGTAAAGTTCATGTCGCATGATACAAGTATGCTGCCTTAACATTGTGTGACGTTGAGCATAATTTTTCATCGTGCAAAACAATTTTGGCCAACAGGCCTTATAGTTTTCTATCAGAAAATATAGTAAAAAACGTCTGTGTATTAACAAACAGAATTTGACACTTGGATGTTCAAAACACAATTAGACCAAGATTATGGACCTGTTAAACCCATTTCATGAAAAAAAATGTTAAAATAATTCTTAACTACATTTCACCATGTTTGAAGTTCAATATTAAATGTAACTTTAATTGCAAAGAGAGTTTGAAACTATCCTGGAATCAATTCTGGACTAATAACTTTTAACATCTTGTTTCTCAAATATGTCATCCGGAAGCTTTACTTGTATTTTATATCTTCCAATTTAGTGTTATTGTTCTACAACCTTGCATCTCCAGTGAATTAATATCTTTTTTGCAATGTTAAAACACAATAATCCAAACTGTACCCGTTCTAAACTTTTTAGTGCTATATTCATGGAAACTGTTTGTTTTGGTTACAATGTTTTTTGTTCTTGTATATGTTTGGATTTCATAATTAAATCTAAGTCAGTACATTAATTAATTTTTTCATTAATTTATTATAAGTTTTATTTATGAAGGTAAAGTGATTCCAATACAGGTCTTGGGAGGCCTTTGGGGGTAGTGGCACATGTTGAAGAATCCAACATCTTTCAGACAATAGACACGAGATGTCTGCGGATTGCGGATCTACCTTCGGCCGCATTGTGCCGAGAAAAGGCATCTAGTACTCAACTTCCATTAGGATCTGAGGACCCCAGGTCACAATGCAAACAGAAGGTTGGTTTCCAGCTAAAAAATCTTGACAAATATCGAGACTCGAACCACGACTTTACTGTTGGACCACGTTTTCCTTAACAAATACGCTATTGGCGTGATCCATTAAAATTTGTTTCAGATCCATGGAATATATTTTTTATATTGGGTCAGAATTAATGAAAAAGCTATTAAAATGAAATACAGTGAAAATCTGATTCTTGAGCTTATAAATAAGTTCTGTTTGCTATCATTGTGTGCTGGGAGTATGTACACTATAAGTTATAATAGGCCTATGTACATAAATATATGTAAAAAAGTTAAGAAAATTGTAGCTTCATTAATATTTTTGCGTCAAATTTATATTTTGTCTTTACGAGTCATATTTTAGTCGTAATTTTTTCAGATAATTCCCGCCTCCTAACTGATCACACTTCACTCCTACACCGACAGGATGTCCATCTTCTCTGTGATAAACACATGTGGATGTGAGGCCAACAATGGATGGAAGGTCAAAGGCCTAAAGCGTTGTCGTGCCTTTGGAATTATTTGGGTTCTTAAAATAAAAAACTACAGCAGAGTGAGAAATATGTTTGTCTTCACTTTGCAAATTACATCTAATTCATAAATAAGGAAATATGGGTAAGGCATTTGAATGACTTCAGTAACTGAGTTTGAAATGTGCCATCTTGACCTCAAGATCTCTTCGGGATCTGTTTCAATGGAAACGAAAGACTTCTATCATAGGAACAGTAAAAACACATTTCTATGACTTTAAGGAGGAAAAAAATCACTGTGAGTATTTATTAAGATTATATTAAAATGTTTGATACCTAACTCAGTATCCAGTCTTTACAGTAAATATGTTCAGTAAATTTTTGTGCTCTTAATATGTGAAGGGCACAGGGGCAAAAAAGCAGGTAAGTCAATTTTCCACAACATCTAGAAAATTTATTTTTATGAAACAGTGGACGTTGACTATTTTTTACATGTATGTCAAACTTGGAATGCCCGTCACTCAAACTTCTTTTCCAGATGTTTTTATTATGAATTTTAACACTTCTCACTGAGGCATAAATTTATATTTGAAAGAGAACATGTTTCACATAGATCGAGGACTTCGAACCTTGGCCATTTGGACCAAAGCTCTAACAACTACGCTACCGAGGC
>JASPKZ010010407.1:0-49929 GCA_030220185.1 Diploptera punctata
CTGCACACATACAGTAATTTTCTTATCGTTAGGCCTTCTTCTGTTTTATTAAAACTATTATAAATTAAAACAATGAATATCCTTTTGGATACATTCGATTTAAGGGTTAAGCTTTAAAAATTGTAATATATTTTTAAAATTTTTGCAAGTATTTATTAAACGCTGGCTGAATGGAAGAGAATACCATATGGCCTTAACTCTGCGAACATAAATAAATAATAATACATAATAATAATCATCATCATCATAGTACATTCACGAATTTAGGCCATTTGTTGACCTGTTTCGGCCTCAAGAGAAACACCATCCAGAAGTCTTTTGAGTGGACGTCCTGGTTCTTCTTCCTGCAGGTTGATATCTTAAAATAGTTTGCGGAATTCTGTGATCTTCCATTCGATGAACATGTTGTATCCATCTTGATTATAATTCAGAAATTTTTGTTTTTAAAGATTCCATGTGTAATTCTTCTAAGATGTCTTCATTTTTTTTTGTGATCTAGTAGTGTGTATCCTGCAGTCCTCCGAGATATCTCATTCAGCAGATCTAAGTCTCTGTATATCCTTCTGTTTCAACGTCCCATACTTCGCTACCATACAAAAGAGTTGGAAGAGCCAGTGTTTTATACACTTTCAGTCTTGAATGCTTTTGGACTAACTGTGGCTTGAAGATAGAATTTATTAACCCTAAAATTCTTAAAAAATTTAGATATTTTTGCATTTACATCCTTTTCTTCTCATATGAGATAATGCATCCTAGATATGTAAAATTATTCACCTGCTCCAAAATTTTATTGTCCAGTACAATTTTACTTCTGACAGGATCTACACCTTGAAATTGCCATAAATTTTGTTTTTTCTGTAGATATCTTTAATCCATATTCTTCTGTAATTTTTGTTAAGTTTCATACAGACCTTTCTGTAGATTATCTTCGGAATATGCTATTATTATTTGGTCATCATGCAAACAATAGTGTGTTTAATTTTCTATTTTCTGATATTCTTATTCCAAATTTATATGTTTTGTTCCAGCAACATATTACTTCATTGATATAAATTGCAAACAGTGTTGGGGATAGGGGGCACGCCTTGTCTCACCCCACGATTTATAATTCCTTCTTCAGAAAATCTGTTATTTAATTTAATCTTTATGGTGTTGTCTTTGTAAATATTTTGTATGTTCTGCCGAAGTAAATTTGGTATATTTCTGTCTTCCAATATATTTAAGAGTTTGATCTCTTGACTGTGTGTCGAATGCTTTTTCAAAATCTATGAAAGCAAAATGTGTTTTCTAAGTTGAATTCTCTTCTTTTTTCAAGCAATAGTTTAACAGAAAATGCTGAATCAATACAAGATCGTCCTTTCCTAAATCCATTTTTGACATTCCATAAGGAATTTTTCACTGAAACTTTTCAATTTTCCATTTAAAATGTCTGCATAAATTTTGTAGCATGTGTTTAACAAACTGATTCCCCTATAGTTGTCCATTTTTCTCTTGTCTCCTTTCTTGAACAGGGGTATAACAATGCTTGTCTTCCATTAATAACTTTAGGAAAAGTAAATATACAACAAAGAAGAAATAGAACTCTAAAAATCTGGGATGATCAAATAAAACAATTGATTGAAGAAAAAAATGCAGCTTATAAAAAATATTTGAACACAAAGAAAGTAGAAAATGAAATAGAATTCAAACGCTGTAGAGCTATTGTTAAGAGGGAAATAAGAAAGAGACATAGGAAAACATGGTTAAATTTTGTTACACATTTAGAATCAGATTTGCATAAGCTCCAACCTAATGCCTTCAAAATATTAAAACATTTGAAATAAAGATATTAAAGAATCTACCAAAATTAATTGCGGAGTAACAAAAGAAGATTTTTTCAATTATTATAAAAGTCTTTGGACTGACAATAGCTATGAAGATACAATTTTCCGAAATAATAATGAGACAGATTCCATAATATCATTGGAAGAATTGAACAATAGTTTAAAGAAATTAAAAAATGGGAAGGCAACTGGCACACAGATGGCTTGAATTCTGAATTGTACAAATATGCAGGCAAACAGTTCCATGAAAGACTGTTGTCCTTCTTTAATAATAATAGTAATAATAATAATTCTGCCCGAGGGAAGGTCTTTCACTGCAATCATAACGCTTTCATGCTATGGTTTGCAGCTTTACTAGGGAATTATAGGTGTGGTAGCTTCCCGTTGCTTTCCACACCGGTGACAGGATGATGATGATGATGATGGCCGGATGATTGTCGGGGACCGTTGGGTTCTAAGTTTCCTGACATTTGTCCTACAGGTGAGGAAAAAACCCGAAAAATACCTCATCCAGGAGTCTGTCCTGAACGCGGGCCCGCTGTGTATCAAGGCAGCACGCTACCTCGAGACAACAGCGGTAGAAATAATAATAATAATAATAATAATAATAATAATACTAATAATAATACTAATAATAATAATTATTATTATTATTATTATTATTATTATTATTTTGCGTTGAGCACGGCTTCAGCACGTATTACGAATGAATGAACAGCGCATACCAAGAAGAATGTATAATTATAAACCAAAAGGGAGAAGAACGTTGGGAAGACCATTGAAGAGATGGAAGGACCAATTCGACCTATAATCAGATCGGACAGGCGATTCGGCCTAATCCTAGTTGTTGATTATTATTATTTATTATTATTATTATTATTATTATTATTATTATTATCTTAACTCTTAAAATCCTACTACTAACAAAAAAAAGAGACACATAATGGATACACAAGCTTACTATAACAGACCTAAATTTAATAACTACATAGAAGTTAAAGGTAGGCCCATATTAATGGACTTAAGTACAAAAATCTAGAATTGCGAGAAAAAGGATGAATGGAGAGCTAATATCCTCGCGGCCACAAAATTTTGGATGCGATAATTCCTGTGAGTTAGTTGATTCGAATCGTGAGGAACTGGCGAAGCTATGAAAATAAGTACTGACTACAAATTGAGAAAACATCTAAGCTGGAGAACACGACAATCTGACCACATGCCACCCCTATAATTACCGAATGTAGAACTCTGTAGTTGATATATAAGCATGCAAGTTGAGCAGTTGGCTGATATGCAAGGTCTTTTGAGGCTCTCACGCTATGTACTTCAGTATACATTCTTAAATTTTTCCCAGATGTAAAAACATGCATTTATAAGGAATTAAATAGGTCTTGAGGCTGAAGGCCAGAGAATATATTTATTGGGAGTGCGCACAACTTTTAGTATTAAAATGTAAATTTAGATTTATCGGTGTGCATGGATGCAGGGACAATCGTTTACAAAGTTAGAGGATTTCCTTTTAATTTCCTAGCATTTCCGACAATCCTATTTTACATTTAAGATTTATAGTTTTACTGCCTGGAATTGTAGGCTACATGGATGAACGAGTCTTCCTTTCTCAAGTTTCTCCATGTCACAGATGCGCACTCATTTGTTTAAGTCATTTCAGTTCTGTGTAACAAGCCAATACTCTCTGGAATCAGATGTGTTTTGTTTCTACAAAACAAACAACAGTCTACGAACAAATGAAACTTAAATCAACTAACATTAGTGATACCATCATCATCATCATCATCACTCCAGGGATTAGGCAATTGCCCGTTCCGACTTCATATTGCATCAGCCCAACGTCTTCTAGGTCTTCCAACATCACGCCTTCCTCTTGCTTGATAGTTTCCTGGCTAACAATGGATATCTCTCCTTACTCATTCCATCCATGTGATCAATCATTTCTGTCTGTAATTCGTGAACTTTATCCAATAAAAGGCTGTACTTTCAATTCTTCTCTTATATCCTCATTTCTTATTCTATCAAGTCTTGTACATCCTTTTACTTGTCTTAGGAACCGCATCTCTGCCGTCTGTATTCTATCCTTCTGTCTTTTCACTGGAGCCCAAGTTTCACATCCATACAATATTGTGGGAACCGCCATAACATTATACATTTTATCTTGGTTTCTTTTCTAATTTTATTTTTGAATGTTCTCTGTATTGTTCCACACACCATCTGAAATTTATTTATTTTGGAGTCAATATCTCTTTCCACATTGTAGCCAACATCACAGCCCAAATATTTGAAACTAGACACCTGTTCTATACTTTGATTTTCTAAAATAATTTTGGTTCTCACTGGATCTCTTCCTCTAAAAGCCATGGTCTTCGTTTTCTTACAGAAATCTTTGGATCGTATAACTTACATATTTCATTTAATGCATGCATTGATTTCTGTAAGTCGTCTTCATTTTTCTGTATTATGATTACATCGTCAGCAAATAGAAGATTATTTATGCACACTTTATTATCTATTCTTATTCCTGGATTTACTAAAAACTTTCCATTTATTTAAAATATCGTCTATATATATATTAAACAAAGTGGGTGATAAACTACATCCTTGTCGTAATCCAGTATTTGTTTTGATTGCATCTGGTTCTTTTTGAATCCAGTATCTATAATTATATTTGTGTCTTCATATAATTTCTTTATTGTTTCAACAAGGCACAGCGGTATCCTTTCATTCGTAATATTTCCCATAATTTTTGTCTGTTTACTCGATCGAAGGCCTTATCCAAATCTATAAAATCCTATGTGAGTTTCTAAGTTATGTTCTCTTCTCTTTTCTATGAGTTGTTTCAGTGTAAAGACATTGTCTATACATGACCTTCCCTTTCTGAATCCACTTTGATTTTCACTTATTATTACTTCTGTTATGTTTCTCAATCTATTATTTATTATTTTCGTATATATCTTGTAGCCAGTATTCATTAAGCTAATCCCTCTGTAATTCTCGCAATTCCTTCGGTCTCCTCTTTTGAATATATTCTTCCACAATTGCTGTTTTCCAAGTGGTTGGAATCCCATAGGTCTGCCAACATATATTAATTAGATGAAGTATTCGTAGTTTACACAATATTCCACTATATTTGATTAATTCCATATTTATATTATCTAATCCTTGTGCTTTCCTATTCTTAGTGGTTTTCAAAGCCATTTCTAATTCATTTATGTCTATTACATCAATATTTTCCACTTTTATTTCTTCCTCTTTGTTCTCTTTTCCTTCAATTTCCTCCTTTTTCCAAAGTTTTTCATAATGTTGGATC
Organism: Diploptera punctata; assembly: GCA_030220185.1. Classification (NCBI taxonomy): domain Eukaryota; kingdom Metazoa; phylum Arthropoda; class Insecta; order Blattodea; family Blaberidae; genus Diploptera; species Diploptera punctata. Next base: position 5,146 of record JASPKZ010010407.1, read on the forward strand.
CATTCTTGTTCTGGGATTATATTCAATCTGGCAGAATCTTTCTCAGTCTGATTTAGATGTTTCTCTAATTTATAACCTATTTCTTGTCTTCCATACATATCATGTTCTACTGAGCTTATGAATTAATCCCATGACTCCTGATGGGCTTTTCTTATAATGCTTTTAGCAATTCTCCTTTTCGTTTTATATTCTTCATAAGATTCTTCTGTTTTCAGTCGTAAGTATGTATGATATGCTTTTTGTTTTTCATTCACTGCATTTTGTATATTCGCATTCCAAGTTCTCAAGCCCTTCCTATTTCTTATTCTATTTTCTTTCCTAATATCTCATTTGCTGTTTTATGTATTACATTTGATATATTTTCCCATTCAATATTTATGTCTTCTGATGTTCGCTATCTCTGATATTATTTATAGTCATTCTGCTTTCATAATGTTGTCTAATACTTTGATCTTGTAATAAATATACTTTATATACTTCTTCTTGGTTTCTTTTGTTCTTCATGTTATTTTTCCGCCATTTAGCTATTATGTTTATTTTGCTTATCACAAGATAGTGATCAGAGTATATATCGCTGCCTCTATGTACTCTCCATCTTTTACCAAGGCTCCTAGCTTGTTGTTTACGATTAAATAGTCAATTATTGATCTTGAGTTATATCCACTTCTTGTATATTTATGTATGTCCTTTTTCGGAAATAGGTATTCATTATTTTTAATTGATTATAAGCTGAAAACTGTCTCAATTCTGTCCATTATCATTATTGTTAATCTCCATTATTTCCTATTACATAGGTATAGGGACATTGCCTACTCTGGCATTTAAGTCTCCACTTATTATTAAATGATGATCTTTTGTATATTTATCAACTAATGTTTGTAATGTTTTATAAATTTTTTTTGTTTCTTCTTTCTTACCTTCCTCTGGGGCATACACAGCAATATCATCATATATCCTCTTTCAATTTTAAATCTGGCTATCAGGATTCTTTCATTTATAACTCATAGCTATTCAATTTGTTCTTCCATTTTTCATCTATTTAAATTGCTACTCCACACTGCGCTCTTGTTGTCTGTTCTACTCCGCTATACAACATAGTATAGTGTTTTAAGTCCTTTGTTCCTTTTAGTTTCTTCTTTGTTTCTGTTATTGTTGCTATATTTATTTCTTTTTCTTTAATTCTCTTTCTAATTCTTCTTCTTTTGTATTTATTCCCCTTACGTTCCCAATTTCCTAATTTCAAAATGTCCTTTATTCCAAATCGTATCCTTTTATCTTGCTTGGGTCGGTTCCTTTTATGACAGTCCGGCTGATTTCCATGAAGCTTCTCAGTAAGATAAATGTCTCCTGGAAGCGTTACGAGCGCTTCGCAGGACAAGGATGGTGGAAGGGCTGCTTCCTCTGAGCCTCCAAACATGCTCCTCTGGGTATCCACCCCCCAAGAGAGGGCTGCTTCTTCCGCTCTTCAAGCCCTACAAGTTTTGCTGTGCTATTCCTTGTCGCCCTGTTGACCGTTGAAGACTTGACGAAGATGTGGCCGCCCAATATGGATACAGACGCCAATTCCTTCGTTGTGAGCTATACTTAGTTCCCCTCGCCTCTTACCCACCAGCAAGATTAACCTAAGTCAATCTTCCCCAGTAGAGTCGTCTGGTTCATCGGGTACTAAGCCCCCCACCACGTCAAGGTGATAGCTCCTGGGGGGGGCATTAGTGATACCACGTGTTCAATTTCAGTCGGGAAATCTAAAAAAAAATATTTCAGAGACTATTTAACTCATGCCCCAAATGAGAGTCAATGACCAATCACGTTTCAATGAATTTTATTTCATATTCAATTACAGTCGTGTTTCACCTCACTCTTTATCGAATTCTCTTTACCACCTCCTGCTTTTGTGATGAAGAAAACTCCTCCTTTTTAATATTCTGAACCGGTCAGAGCAGTGACTGACTCTCCAACAAATATTGAATATAACAAATAATGAACAGATTCCTTCGAACTACACATTTGAAAATGGTGTTTTAAAATAATGATTTTACTCAGTTGTTTATTAAAAAACAAATTAATAACCTATAATATTGGTTATAATATACAGCTTGACATGTTTCATTTTTTCTCCACTCGGGTGCATTCTTGCAATATTTCGATCCTATTTGGTAATAAATAATATGATCTAGTTGCAGTGGATTAACTAAAGAAACATTTTTTATTTATATACACAGTTTTAATGTTTACACATCTTTCTGTGTTTTATTTTCTTCTCCATTCGTCTCTATCCATCCACTCCATGTCCTCCAGTCCTCTTGTTCTCATTCCCGTTCTTATTTCTTGCATCCACGAGTTTCCGAGGTCTTCCTTTCCTTCTTCTTCCAGGTGGACACCATTCCAATGTTTTCCTGGGTAACCTATCATCTTGCATTCCTTGTATGTACCCAACAAAAGAAACATAACTACATATTTCTGATTTGTTTTCAAACATCGCCGTTTACATTAAATACATAAGTATTTTAAAAATAACTATATATAAATAATCCTTTTTTGAGTAAACAGCTTAATTTATTCGTTAAATAGTTCTAAAAAATGTCACTCTTGATTCTAGATCTTCTAGATAAATTCACTCGTCACTTCGCAACTCCTGAATCTAACGATGACTTGGAAATCACTCGTTGCATTACTTAAGATAAATAATATAGCTATTTTTGATATAAGAGGGGTGAGGACTGTACTAACAGTCGAGGACGATTTTTCGCCTGAAACGAAGGTCAAAAATGGTGTTCGAGACTGGTCAATTTTTTTTATTTCCCAAATTTCATATAATATTTTTTTCCATTCACTGATTATAAGATATGTATTATATATTATTTTTATTTTATATTCGAAAATGTGTTGGGCGAACAAGAAGAAACTGGCGAGACAATTTAGGTTCCAAGATGTATGGCACAAATCCCCCGGGAAGGACTTCAAGTCGTGAGCCTCGAATGTTAAGATTTTCAGTCTCGTAAAAGATCCTTAAGCCTAAAAAAAAGCCCGCTTTGCAAAATTAAACCGACATTCTACTATCAAAGTAATGCCTTAGTTGCGTGTTAGATGTCTCTTGGGGCAACATGCCGACCACAGTTCACTAACGACATCTGTAGGAAACTAAGCGTAACTACGAGTAAATAAGATTGTTTAAGAAATCCCAAACAGGAAGCAAGAATCCGACCTTGGCTTTTAAAATCTATAGGACTGTATGGATGTATAGATGTATGGATGGATAGTAACCTTAATACAAATGTTTAAAATGTATTTTTTTAATATTTATTTTAAATAATCAAATTGTTATTTTCACGAGGAATTTCAATTTTAATTTCTTTTCTATTTTTCCCTCAATGGTTGTTTGAACATTTAATTCTTTAGATCCTATAAATATTAATTATTTTTAATCTCAAAAGTGAAATAAGTAAACAACATAAAAATGAATACGAAGAATGTTACAGAATGCAACCTTTCTATATGAAAGAAAAAAAGGCTTAAGACCATCGATAAGTTTCTCTAAAATATATAGTTAAATTACACCCCTCATTTGTTCTTGGTGGAGAAAATCACAAGGTGTGTCGACGATATATCAAGGTGCCAATTATCTGGTTCACCAAGCCCATCTTTTACTCTAACTTTGGGTTAAAAAAATAAAATAAAATAAATGGATCTGGATGACTTGGTAAGAATTAGCACACAGTGTCCAAAATTCAAACAGTACAGTTACTCAATTTTTTTCATTTTATACTTTTAAGATTCTTCATATCTTGTTTCCAAATTATTTAGCCTCTCATTTCCGATATCTGTCCTCTAACCATAACTTAAATATTTAATCACATCATAAACACTTGGTGGTAGGCTTCAAAACAAGATAACGTATCACGCCACATCATATAATATTTCCACTTGTATATCTCAATTTACTGTTGAATGGAAGCTAAGACCCTAAGAGCTAATTCTTCAATTTGAAATAAACTTATTATTCCATGGTATCTTTACCTTGTCGTGGTGGAGTGGCTTGCATGCTTAAATTATCCCGAGAGCTATGCCGGCGGTATCATTGCTGCCGATAGGGTTACCCATGCCGGACTGGTCGAAGGTGATAAGCCAGACGAAAAAAGTACCTTTTATTATATGGATCCGAAACCTGGACAGTTAGAAGAAAACAGGCCGACAAGCTGTTAGCAGTAGAAATGGATTTTTGGAGGCGATCGACAAGAATTTCATGAAGGTATAAAGTCAGAAACAGAACAATAAGGGAAATTATGCAAGTTGAAAAAAAAATATTAGGAAAAATAGAAGAAAAATGTTTGAAATGGTATGGACACGTTATAAGAATGGAAGAAGTGAGAATACCAAAGAAGATCCTTAATTGGAAAGCTAATGGAAGAAGCGGAAGAGGGAGGCCTAGAGAACGATGGATGGATGGATGGAGTGAAGAGAAGTATGGAAGCTAGAGATTTGAGGGAACAAGATGCTTTAGATAGGAACCACTAAAGACAAATTACTTGGTTGAAGGAGAAACACTGTATTGTGGAATATTCCTAAATAAAAATTATTATTATTATTATTATATTATTATTATTATTATTATTATTATTATTATTATTATTATTATTATTATTTCAGTCTTCCTAGTTGTGCTAGGAGTGTCTTATTACTTGAACCATCTCCACTTATGTGGCGCAAATACATACACATAAGTTCAAGACGACAAAAGGTATATCCACCTCATATATTAACTGTAGTATAAAGTTGTTGAAATAGTTAAGTTTGCTCGGTTTTCCATTTCAACAGAGATTTGCCCAGAAGGTAGTAGGACTGCACAGTTAGATAGAGCAACTGGCAATTTACTCCCACACAAAATCCGTCCATTAATTTAATTGCATACCTCTATGCCTACAGCCAGGCTTTGTAGCCTATTTCCTACTCAAATTATTGCTTTGATGTCTCAATTTATATGTTTCAGGATTATTTAAAAAATGTAATTAGTAGTAAAAGATATTTAATAACCTATAAAAGACATCACCTCATCATTATCATCATCATTTTCATCATGTCCTACATCTCACATTGGAGCAAAGTGTCCAGAAAAAAATAATCACCACCTTATTTTATTCTTCGCGATGTTGAAAAATTGTGATCACAATATCCCTGCATTCTCTATTACTCTTAAACAGTTCTTCTTCAGATAATCTTCACTCTTCCTCTCTTTCTGCTGATTGTGTGTTTCTATTCTAAGCTTATTTCTCAACAGAATTCTCTTTTCGAAAAATAAGGACCATATACCCGATTTCGTTCATTTATTTGTAGATTGATTTGTCCTGTTTTCGTTCTTTCTCACAACTCTTTACATGAAATGGTGTTGGCCACTAGATGCAGTATTGTATAAAGTTATCATACAGTGGTAATTTGAAAATCTATTTATTTTAATTGATAAAGTACTTTCTTGGAGCCTCTCTTCCATGACAATATTTTCTCAAGGAAGTTAACGAAATGTATCACTTTAAATATATCTTCTGTTGTTTATTTTTTCGGAGAATTTAAATGTTTGCGTATTCTGCAATACCATACTGATAATTTTAGGTTCATCTTGTATTGTTTCTCTTCTTTTCGGAGTCATTTAATTGTATTACTATACTGTGTATTCTGCACAACAGTACAGGTTACAGTGCTGGGGGGTATACTTTGTGACATATTTGTAAGAGAAGGATAAAGCACTGTATACTCACATCTTACTCGAAGAGTAAGTTAATGGCTAAAATTTAATAGCCTATTTGATTACTTTCATGCCACATATATCATGGCAATATAACTATGTTTGTATATTAATGTTTAATGTACCATGAAACATATGAATATATACTTTATACCAATTAAGTTTTATCCCTTCATATTGTATCTTTATATTGTAGTGGTGGAGTGGCTTGCGTACATTAATAATTCGGAGAGGCATGCCGGAAATAGCATGCTGTAGATACATTTACCCATGCTAAAGGTCACAAGAAAATGAAAATAAATATCTTCGCCGAAAGAGTTATGATTATGATCTTTCACCGTAAAAAATGCAAACGTAAAAAATCGCGGATTGCGATGGACAGGACATGTGACACTTATGGATAATGAAAGGGGGGCATGGAAACTTCTTGTAGTAAAACCAGAGGCAAAGCGTCCAGTAGGTAGGCTAGAATAAGGTGTGTGAGAAATCATAACTATTATTGAGGGGGTAATTATACAGGGTATTGGAAAATATCTCAGGTTTTAGTTGGAAGGAGATCTTACGTCTGCGCAGCCATGAGTCTCAGGTTCGATAGTGCCAGTGAGTTGGTTAGTTTTAGTTGATAAATTATGTTCATCGATTAACAATATTTTGAGTTTATAGTAAGGGATATTTAACATTTTACTCTCTCAGTGTACATAGGATCCTTCTAATGTAGCGATTTATAAACACTTGGAGACTGTAACGTTTTCTGCAGTAACTTACTCAAAATTTAAAAATATTGCAATAGTATATTGCGATCATTTAAGGGATTCTATGATACGAGGGGAGTTCTTGTTCTGAGGTCTCCAAACTTATTCTCTCACCAAAAATGTGAATATCCTGTCAATTAATAATAATAATAATAAATAATAATATAATAATAATAATATAATATATACCTTTATTTTACCTGGCAGAGGTAAGGCCTTAAGGCCTTGTCTACCACTCAACCAGGTTAAAAAATACAAAAAAAAAGATTATTACATCTAATTACAATAAAAATAAATATTATATGGTATGTCTACAATATAATTATTATTTACAAAAATATTTTGATTTAATCTAGATTTAACAAATTAAATATAAAATGTACAAGAAAGAAGAAAGAAAAAAAAACTATTATTGACATATAATAAATTTAACCCTCGAGAAAAATAATTCTTCAACAACAGATAGCTGTACAAGCGTGACTTAAAAGTACCAAGTTGCGGCAACCCCTGATATCTTGGGAAGGAAATTTAAGGAGCGGGCAGAGGCTACTGTGAAATCAGTAGAATAAGAGGAAGTGCTATGTAGAGGGATTGTTAGCAGACTGTTATCTGTCACTTAGTGTCAATATTGTGGTAAGACGATAGACTTCTCAAATCCTGGACGCCAGGAGAACTAGGACTGTAGGAATTCAGATGCTTGAAAAAGAAGAATGAAAGGGAAGAAACAATTTACGTCTGTCAGTAACACGGAGCCAACAGAGGTTATTAAAGTGTTCGGAAAATTGGATTAATTTCTCGACTTACCTCCCTACAGATATACACGTCTTCATGAACTTCAAAGCAATGAACCATGGTTGCTGTGAACACTTATTTATGAGTTTGTTTAGAGCAGGTTTGGCAATTTAGCCACTTTGTGGTTAGATCTGGCCATTTTTAAAATATAACTAGGTACAAGTTTGTAATTTTTGTTTTTCGGAACTAAATTCGGTATACAGCAGTCAAATTATTAAAAGAAAGGAAGTTGGATTCATTTAACCAGCAAAATAGACATTTACAAGCATAAATTAACCTGCAAATACAAAAATAGCATAAGCGATCGCCAACTTTCGTTTTTCTCATAGAAACTCCAAATTTACTAACAAATCAAACATCAAAGGTATTCTCAAAAAATCAGCGAAATCCTATCATTGGAAGTGTTGATTATCTGAAACCCGAAATTAAAATAAGATCGGTCCAGTAGCCACCATGATTGATTTCTCACAATGTCACTCTATACATAAGATAAATTATGAAAATAAGTTCACCGGGAGAGACTTTAAGCCGTTGGTCCCGAGTCTGAAGATTTTCAGGCTTGTAAAAGTTCCTTAAGCCTGAATAAAGGCCTCTAAGCAACATTTACCGAATTTTCCCGTCCTAATACTACCTTAGTTTCCTCGATATCATTATGAGGCGGAACGCTGACCACAGGCCATTCACTGACATGTATCCCAAAAACAATTGTAATTTAATTAGTATGGTTCAATTTCTTGCTTGCAGGGAGAGAGCGCCTAAGTCTCGTTGAGAGAAGCAATGTCTTACAAGAATAAGAAGAAATAAATATTGTGCATACCAGGAAATCGAAAAAAACGATTTGATTAGGAATTTGCATAGTTTACGCAGTTCCTGAGTTCTTTTTTTTTCAGAAGGAAGACATACTCTAAATTTTTATGTCCTGACAAATCCAAAGAATCCGACCGTATCTGAACCCGCAAACTCCTAAAACATTTATGCATATGTGAACCACAAGTCTACTGGGATATTAAAACAATATAGGTTGCAGTTAAAATTATCTGCCAACTTTAAAACCAGGGATTACTGTCACACTGAGGGAGTTTTGCATAATATACGTAGGGAAATTTCGTGAAGAATTATGCAGAGTTTGCCATGTGTACTTTGTCCCATTTGAATAATTAATGACCCTTTATTTTGTCTTTCATCCGCACACGTGTCCATATTAAATCAGACACAATGATTTTCCACGTGAATCAAGTGGACATGTGACGGTAATAAAGAAACCAGTTACATGAAATAGAAGTCTGAGGTACAGTTCACATTAGAGCACTGTTTTCCCCTGGTGGTTATGTTTAACCCTATACAGCTTCCCTTTAGACTACTGTTTTAAAAATTTCCCTTATAATAATATGTTCTTCAAAGAAATTAATCATAAAATACCCAACAATAGACCAAGAAGAAACAAATCTATGGGTTACGTCCAGTCGTTCGGGAGTCGAAATCCATTCGAACTCCAGTGCTTGACATTCAATTTATTTCCACTATTTTAATGCTATAGCTAAATTTTTGGCCCGGATTTTTAATTTCGCAAGTTGCAATCGTCTTATTAAATACAACGGATTCATGGGTGGAGATTCATGAGTCAGGAATGTCCGCTGGGAGCTTTCCAGGTGCGTCTATGCATTGCTTTCTATAAAATCGGCCACTCGAGGCTTCGATTCGAGAAATATAAAGGTTGGGATTTCCAATAATAAACGGACAAATATAATGTTAGTATAAGTTGTTTTAATTTGTAAGCTTTCAAGTTTTAAGTACGATGTGTGTAAATGTGAAGTAAATTTAGATACAATAGTTAAAAAAATAATATTGACATCCAATAAACTCCATGTCACGCCAGACCTAGAAGTCCTTGACCTATCAGCTAACTGCTGGCCTCACTCCCACATGTTTTAATCAAAGATGTAAACGATCATCCAACCAGTGTAGGGATGACATGGGGTCAGCATGTTGTGTACCCCAGCCGTTATATTTGACGTTCTCAACCTGGAGCTGGTACTTACTGCTGCTATCTAAATTCCTCACGATGCTGGGTGGGCACCGGTCCCATAATGGATGAAAATTCTATAAGAAAATGTATTTCCCCATGGATACTCGAGCCATCGCTAGTCCCGTAGCTCTGCGCCTATGTAACATGCCTTAACCACTCGGCAACGGCGTGAGACAATATCGATACCAGAGAACATAATTTTAAAATGGGGGCTAGGTATATCGTTGTTAATAATACGCATTGCCATGATTATAGTGAACTAAATTATCTTTGATTGTTCATTTGAGCGAAATCCTTGGTTGACAAGTGAACAATTATTAAGTAAGGTAAAGAAAGAAGGTCGCAGGTTTAAACCCAGCAGGGTTAGATGGATTTTTAGGATGGAGAATCCAAGGGACAAGTCTTCCGGGAGGGACTTCAATTCACGGGTTCCGAGTCAGATTTTCAGGCTCGTAAAATAATCTCAAATCTGAATAAAAAGACCTCTGAATAAAATTTAACGGATCTTCATCTATACGAGTAATACTTTAATTTCGTACTAGATGACACCTCGATGTGATGTAGTAAACACATGTCCCTCGCAGATGTCTGTAGGGAAATAACCTAACTAATTATTTTGGTTAAGAAACTTCCCACCATACCTCTTCCGAGCTATGTTTCAGTTGTAATGTAAACAAACCAGATATATGGATTGCATTTTTATTGATCGTATAGTGGGTTTACCTTTAAACGTGCAAGAAAATGTAATTCGCTTTCTAACAATCCAAATAACGGAAATGAAAATAATAAAAATATATATTGTCTAGCACATGACTACATACGTTATACGGGAGAATCTTAAAATGAATAATTACAATTTTAAAAGATTAAATAAACATTGTTATATTCTTACACATTTGCGCAATGCAGAATACGTTGGGATTTCTATTGATTCAAAATGATCGCTTTGTGCAGAATTTATTAAAACATTGGAAATGAAACCATTGAAAAGTGGAGAGAAAACAAATTGTTTTGAATGTTTTCAAACAGTTCAGTGAAAAATATCCTACCATTAGACATTGGGGATGTGGTGAAAATAACAGCACAATTTACAGGTTAGTCAATATGGAGCATTATATTATGCTCGTAATGAAATTTCGAATAAATAATATCTATTGACATCATGGATATAGCATAAGCGTCTAATTAGGTAGGCCCATATATAATTTTTTTGTCACCAATAAATATGAAATGGAAGTTTATAATTATTGGAACCATCTTACCTTGTATTCAGTCTTATTTCAAGTAAAATACGATGTTCGATATTTAATATTAAATTTTATCACTTCTCACTCAATGACAAATTAAATTGAAGAGAAAAATATATGCCTAAATCGGGATTTAAACCCAATATCCCTGATTCTGTACACCAGTACTTAACGATTTAAGCTATTAGGCATCACGATTTAAACATAGATTATTCTCTTATACTAATACAATTTTCCCGTGCGCCAGGTAGCAGTGAACGTTTGTTAGCGATCTCTTAAATAAGAGCACTTTAAAATGAAAATCAACGCATTACATGTTTAGCAAGTAAAGCGAACATTCGATATTTAATATTAAATTTATCACTTCTCACTCAATGACAAATTTAATATTAATTATCGAATATTAGCTTTACTTACTAGAAATGTAATGTCTTGATTTCCATTTTAAAAGTGTTCCTATTTAAGAGACCGCTAGATGGCGTTAGTGGAACTAAAGTTCACTGCTACCTGGCGCACGGGAAAATTGTATTGGTATAAGAGAATAAGCTATGTTTAAATCGTGATGCCTAATAGCTTAAATCGTTAAAGCACTGGTGTACAGAACCAGAGATATTGGGTTCAAATCCCGATTTAGACATATATTTTTCTCTTCAAATTTAGATACAATGTTACCAAAAACAATATATCTATCGATGACTGTTGCTTATCAAAATGCAATAACATTAATTCTTAATAATTATATATAAATTAATTAATGTATAATGCTATTGTGTTATTATTTAATTGTAATATTACTGTGTTTTCTTATTTAATTGTAATGTTATAGTTTTTTTAGTGTATAGTGCTATTGTGTTATTATTTAATTGTAATATTACTGTGTTTTCTTTATGTAATTGTAATGTTATTGCTTTTTTTAGTGTATGATGCTATTGTGTTATTTTTAATTGTAATATTATTGCGTTTTCTTTATGTAATTGTAATGTTATTGCTTTTCTTTGTTGTTTATTTTTCTTCACACTAGTAGCAATTATTACTTTATTGTAACGGACTGTCAACAGCACGTACGGCTTACTGCCCGTGCGACCCATATTTGTAAATAATATTGTAAATATCTTACTTTTGTCTAATAAAGTCCTACTACTACTACTACTATATAATTGAGTAATATGGCGGGTGTAAAGTAGGACCATAGTTCCCCCAATAGATGGAGTCGGCGGAGTAGTACATTATGTAAAACTGTTTATCATACAATTGGAACTTAGCTCGTTATTAGTATAGGGAATCACACATATGTCGCAATGGGACGAACTGAGTTCAAACCCTCATCAAGGTAAAGAATGAAACAAAAATGGTTGAATTACTACTTCACACTTCAGTTTGCCACTAAACAGTATCAACCCATAAATATGACATAAAATCAAAGGAATTAATTTGTTTCTATTTGCTATTCATTTGTAAATTATCGGTTGAAAATGAAATACTATAACAATGACGATAAACCGTTGAAATGAGGTAATAATGGAAATATAATTAAAATTATCTGTAATTTAATATTTAAATCGTTACTAACATAAGTTTATTGAATTGAGAGTTCATTTATCTGATATGTAATACATGACTTTGTGTATCATATTGTAATCGTGTTTTGATATGATAACATCACACATGATCATAGAAACAATGTACAATCAACATTATTAACTAAACAACGCAATAAATGGGCATATTTTTAATCAGTACATGACAAAATGGAGGTCAACTGATTTAAAAACGGGAAGCTATTGTTTGGGGGGACAGAGATTCCGGTTTAATTGCAAATATTAATGGATAACATAGGTCACAGCTTCTCTGTCATATTTCCTCTCTACCTCCCGCACCCCTCCATTATTCAGTTACCAGAGATCAATCCTGTACACACAATTTTGGACTTCAGCCCAAATGTTGTCACACTATGATCACTTGAACTGCATTAAAAATATTTTGTTTTATTATCAAGTTTATAAAACTAAAGTGATAGCATTTATTCCAAGGACAATAACCTATTAGAGCTAAAATTGTTATAAATGGAAAAATTATAGATCAAAATAAATCAATTCAATTATTTGGGATACACCTTAGGATACAGAAAAATCACTTCTTCTTCTTCTTTTTCTCCTTCTTATTCTCCATCAGTTCAAGGGCTATGCAAATTGTCTGTTTCGCCTCACAGTTTTATCCATCTTTTCACTCTCCTTCCTGCATTCCTTGATCCTCTTGGCCTGTAGTTAAACGCTGTCTTGGTAACCTTATTACATTCATTATTTCTACATGTTTAAACCATAGTATATATATATTATAAAAAAGGACAGAAAATCACAAGATTTCTAAATGAAATAGACTAGATTCAGGCACATCTGTGGGTATAAGGGACATTAAAATACAACGTAAAGCGAGAAACACTGCTAAAATTATAGAGTGATTGCGCTATTGCCACTTTTATTCTATTTATATTTATTTAGTCTGGTGGAGTTAAGGCCATGTGGCCTTCTCTTCCACTCACCAGGACAAACATATATTACATCAGAATATAACAATCACAATGAACTCTAATATTAAATACTAAATAACAATTTGATCAAAAAGATAATATCTATTATATTAGATCTATAATGCAACCAGTTAATGTTAGTTAAAATTAAGACTAAAGCTAATAATAAGATATATACAAGCAAGACATATTAAATTGTCCCTGTCTAATGTATATAAAAAAAAAAAAATAATAAGATATAGAAGACTAATTTTACGATTATAAAATATTTAAAATAAAACAAATGAAAATATTTGTTAATCTTAATATTACTTTCATAAATAATTTAATTTATTAACTGTTAAAAATATTTTATCAGTGAGGTGTATAAGTTAGTTTGTTATTAAATAATTATTTAGTTTTTTTAAAGATGTTATAGTTTGACAGTCTCTGACATAGGGCGGAAGGGAATTCCATATTTTGGCAAGTGAGACCGTACGAGATTGTGGATAATACACAGTGTATATGTATGTGAAAGTTGGACATTACATTAGTTCAATTAAGACAAATCGAAGTTTCAGAAATAAACTTTCTCCGCTTTGCAACTGGAAATACATTATTAGATCACAAAAGAGACTGATATCAGAACGGAATTGAACATAGAACCAATCACAATATTAATAGAAAATATATAGAATAAATGGGAGAGACCAGGGCCTACGAATGCCAAACACTACGATTGCAAGAATGTTTTATATTATAATCCGATGGGGACAAGAAATATAGGTCGACCTTTAAAGAGATGGCGTGAGCAATTTTGAGTCGGAGGAGACCAACAGGTTTAATCCTTGAAAACGATGATGATGATGTTGATCAGATTCAATATAACAATATTTTATAACATATGATTGAATAATTGGTAATGTTTGGTCTCCTCGGTTAATCAAAACTTTGATAACACTGTAGTTTTTCGGAATAGGTTCCATCCACAGAAGGCTCCTTTGCTACTGAATTTTAATAGCATTAACTCACCAGCTTCATGGGTCAAGTCTCATGAGCTGACTGTAGGTATTACAGTAATAGCATGTTTACATGCTTGCAAGTACTGTGCGATTTAACTGTAGACTGAAACACCGGGCGTAAGGAAATTATGTCACGGTCATAGTATCCAAAGTTATCATAGCTAACATAACTATTCATTTCAATTGGTATTAGACGATTTCGGACTATAAGGCCGTGGTCCATAACTGCTGTTATTCCCAGACGTTTCTGTCTCGGCTACGAAGGGTATCCTCAGTGGTGAGTTCTTCTAGATGATTTCACTGGTCGGAAGTAACACTCAGTCGAGCTTCCGACTAGGGAACATCACCTAGAAGAACTCGCCACTGAAGATTCCCTCCGTAGTCGAGGGATAAACGTAAAAACACCAGTTATGAACCACAGCCTCATAGACATAAATTTTCTGATTCCATGACTTCCGACCGTGAAAGCCTACATTCTACAAGTATTAATTACAGTGCTAAATAACAGGTCAATTAATATAATTTCTGTGAATACGTAAGTTTGTAGTATGTACCAGTTGCCAGAGTAAGCAGACTATGGCATGAACACAGAGAAATAGTCATCACTAGTTATCATCCGTCTTGATATTACTTGTAAACAAACGGAGTTAGTTTATTCGTGACTTCACGTCTCAGTACTATTTTCCCGCAGTATTTTATGAGTAAAGCACGTACGGATACTACAAGATAGCTAATAGCATCTAAATCGCTGAGGTCCAGCCTGCCGAATGCTTCATATGCATGTCGTCTGCGTCATTCGTATTAATGTAACTCACAAAATATTTGTATTTTGTGAGAAGCTGTTTGTGGTGAAGTAATGTAAGTAAGCGACCGAAACTTTAGTTTGGTTATTAGCACAACAGTCATAGACTGAGATAGGGAGCACGCCTACTCGTCTCTGGCATCAGCCGTGATTCCAGTTATATGGCGGCACATATACAAAATTGGTGATTCATTAATGAGGTACTCCAAACAAATTGTATGGAATTAAATTAGGTAGCGCTTTTATTACTGCCGGCGCGGTGCGGCGATAATTCAGGCTGTCATTCACTAGATGTAAACAAAACAGTGAACCTTGATAAAAATAAACACAATGAAGATACTCGTATCGTTCTACAAAAACCGGAATAGGACACAAGATGGATTATATAATGCTGGATAGAATGTAAGAACCATGCCAACTGACTCGAACCCTTTTCAGAGTGGGGCATAAACATCGGACGGTTTTTAAAACACACGAAACACTGTGTGCTTGGTCAAGGAAATAGTTAACTCATTTTTAAATGTGCAAAATTACGCGGATTTCAGACGGCATGGTTCACGTTTTAAAAATAATGTCTGTGAGATGTTCATCTTGGTATTCCATACACTGTTTCAACCTGGCAGGAAGAGAATGCGTTACTCGCCATAGAATGTTCTGCGAGATCTCCTCTATGGGCATTTGAATGAGATGTTTCAGCTCCAAGATAGTTATGGGCGTGTTGTGTACACTGTATGTTTCACATATCACTATAAAAAGTAGGCGGCGCTGTTAGGTCTCGTGAACTGGCGGCCACTGCATGTCGCCGAGCCAAGCCGTGAGATAAGGTGCCTGGGAAATGTCCTTTTTAGTATTCGTATGCTAACGTGGGCTGTGTGAACAGTGACTCCATCTTGAGGAAACCAAAGCTTCCATCTTGTATGCAAAGGGATATCATCAAGGAATGGCAATACAAATGCTTCAGCATTGCACAATAACTTGCAGGATTGACAGTCACTGTAGCACTTTAATAATAATAATAATAATAATAATAATAATAATAATAATAATAATAATAGTAAAGCATTTTATTATATGGGCGGAAACCTGGACAGCAAGTAGAAAACAAGTCAACAAGCTGTTAGCAGTAGAAATGGATTTTTGAAGGAGATCGACAAGAATTTCAGAAGGGATAAGTCAGAAACAGCATAATAAGGAAAATTATCCAAGTTGAAAAAACATATTAGGAAAAATGGAAGAAAAAAGTTTGAAATGTTTTGGACACGTTATAAGAATGCAACAAGAGAGAATACCAAAGAAGATCCTTAATTGGAAAGCTAATGGAAGAAGTGGATGGAGTGAAGAGAAGTATGGAAGCTAGATATTTAAGAGAAGAAGATGCTTCGGACAGGAACCTCTGGCGACAAATCACTTAGGGTTGAAGGAGAAACACTGTATTGTGCAATATTCCTAAATAAAAAATAATAATAGCTTTATTTTACCTGGCAAAATTAAGGCCTTGTATACCACTGAAACAGGTTTCAAAATACAAACAAATAGTCTTACATCTAAATTACAATAAATATAAACGATTAAATGTTATATATATATAACAATATTATAATTTATAATGTATTTTGATTTACTCTAGATTTAACGAATTAAATATAATATGTACAACATATATAAAAAAGAGAAAAAATATTAATAACATAGGATACATTTAAATAAATAGAGAGAATATAATTACTTGACATCAGGTAACTATATAAGCGTGACTTAAAAGTGCCAAATGTGCGGCAACCCCTAATATCTTGAGGAAGGAAATTCCAGGAGCGGACAGAGGTTACTGTGAACTGAGTTGAATATCTTCAACAAAAAGAGAATGGGCCAACAATACGATTTGAAGACACTGCACACCAAACCGTTACTTTTGAACTGGGCAGTGGCCGAGAATGTAGCTCACGGGGGTTATTTTCAGCCCAGTAGCGACAGTTCAACTTGTTCATATATCCGTCGAGATGAAAATTAACTTCATCCGACATGAAAAGAAAATTGAGCAAATCAATTACAATTCACCAAGGTACGAAATTCGGTGCAAGAATGGAAATATAAATCATCAATGAACCATGTCATCTGAAACTGTATGTAACTGTGTATATTTCAACATGAGTAACCTCTATCTTTGACTAAGCACACAGTATTCCGATCGTTTTAAAAACAGTGAGGTGTTTATGCCCCACCGAGTATATGGGAAGGTCAGAACTGTCAGGTAGTCTAGTCTTGATCACTCGAATCCAATCCTTGAGAGGACGATGCATAGACGCATGTGCAAAGTGATCTTCCGAGAAAGCACTTCTAGGGAGATCGCTTGACAGATGTACATATTACTCTAGATTCCATGAATGCGTTATGCCTTAAAGGCGAAATTTAAATTTTCAAGCGGCCTGCGATATTCAAAATCGGTTATTTGAGCAACAATACGTCACAAAAAAATACCACTAACATAGTACTCAAGCATAGTGAGGAACCAGAAGCAAAATATAGTTTGTTTTTATGAAAACATGCTGTATTTCTTTAAAATGAAGGCAAAGTAAATACATAGAGAAAAATATTGAATATGGAAGTACAAAAGTGCGTATTTGTCTACGGATACCAGAGAAAGACTTAACAAAAACTTGGAGAGTCTCGAATCCCGACGGAGATAAGAGAAAACGTTTTAAAGAAAAGAAATAAAAAAGTATGCTAGAGCAGCGGAAATATGTGAGACAGAACACGCAATACAATAACACGAAACGTGAAATGTTACAAATATCTTACAGAGTGAAAATTTTACGAGTACCACTTGCAAAAAAACAATAAATCAATATCTACAATAAAAACACAACGGTATACTCCACACTTACACTCTTACCAAAATGTTTTATGTTACACTATAAATGCCATTAGTGTGCTAGTGGATCCCAAAAAAAGTCTGGTTCACGACAATAGTTTCATATTTTCTATCGTTTCTGGAGCAACTATATACATTTTTTTACTAACGCCATCAGATATTATATATTATATTTCTGGTATACCCTCCTGGAATTAGCGGAATTGTGACCCATTTCTTAAGTTGGGTCGCCTGGAAGGCGGATGATATGATAGGTACTGAATAATGATGAAGCGCCAAGAAAGTCCATAAACCTAAACTTAACCTAAATTCAAATCACGAGCGACTACAGAAATAGCTAGCTCCCTTTAAGAAAAACAAATCCTATGATCTGACCGGAAATCAAACCAGGAGTCCCATGAACTTTAGCCAGAAACTCTGACCACAAGACCATGAGGATAGTCAATTAAAATATTATAGATACAAAACTATAATCATTTTCACAGAGAAAAAGTGATAGATTGGTAGGATAGTAACCTGTTCACTCCTAAAGTGTACCTAAAACAATTTGTTTTACAAAATTAATGTTTCCAGACAATCCCTCTGTAAGATACGGTTAATATAATTAGTGAGAAAAATATTTGCATCTGAAACAGACTTTGAACCCAAGATCTCCAGCTTTACACATTGGTGCTCTACCATTGAGCTATTTAGGCATGCCTCCTGGTGAAGAGAGAGGAATTTGCGGACATCTGGGTACAGATAAACGTTAATAAGCTTATAATAATAGTAATATGAGTATATGATGCAGTCCTTAGATTAGAAGAATCCAAGTGCGGGATGAAGAGAGAAGGGGGAATGTTAGCGTCGCAATACCAAACTCATCTTCTAACACAAGAACAATCAAATGTCATGTATCTGTGTGGTTTACTACTGGCGTATTCTGCTGAAGATTGTCCATTAGACTCGGGACTAGCACGCCCTCTGAGAGACTAAAAAGTTAAGTTAGTCAACTCCTAATCTCATAATATGGTGCGTAAAACATTCCTGCTGCTAGCTTTCTTCTAACTGCAGATTATACAAGAAATGTAATCACCTTTTCAAATAATGCCTGGTATATCACCCCAGGGATAAGTCCTCCGCTGTGTGAGGATTTTTAGGTTCGTAAAAGAATCTCAACCCCGAAAAAGGAGGCTGCTGTGCAACATACAAGTAATATTTTAGTTGCCTACCAATTATCCCTTCAGATAATATGCTGAACACATGTCACTCAAGATATATGTAAGGAAATAATCGTAACCAAATGATATTACTTAAGAAGCAAGAAAGGGGAATTCAGGGTCCAATGGGGCTGTAAGAGATATGAGATGGATGGAAGAATGGATATCATAACTTTACAGTCAATTTTGCTAACCCGAATATTGCTTGTAAAGTACTTAGCTTTGCTGCAATGGCGTCTTTCTTGCCCCTTATATAACTCTTAAATTGACAACGCATCCTATAGGACACACAAATGTATTAATTAATATTTTTGACCTTTTAATAAACACAGAGAACGAGTTGAAATTACTTACGTGCGTGCACAATTACACAATATAACGTATATAATAATAACAATTTCACATAATTTCGTTTTCATTGCGGTCCGACACATTTAAATAACTACCAATTTAGGGGTAACCTTGGAACCACAATTTGAGAGTAAAACTTTAGCCAACAAATATTGGGAGACAAGAGAAAAGACGGATAGATTAAAACCGCCCGACTTAGTCATATGTGTGAACTATTGTTGTCTTGTGTTTTTTTTTTTCCTTTGAGCAAATTCCGAAGGAATGAAGATATTGATGTTGTTCTCATGAAAATATTTTTGAAAAAAATATTTGACCTTTTAATACATCCTATTCAGTAGACACCGAAAATGTTACTCATCCGCTTCTATTAGTCTGGGCTGATATCGAAAAATCCATGTTTGTGATTCATATAACAAAGTTTGGACTGCCATTGTTTTGCAGAATTTAAAAAAACTGTTTGGGTCTGATTGTCCTTAGTAGTAACGGTTTTATTGTATCTAAAAGATGTTGACATTTGCCTAATTTATGTCAACATCGTTGAGTTTATGTAGAAGAGAATGCAATCGGGGTAACTGAATTCATTGACTTCTTTAAACGCTGATTTTAATAACAATTTTATATATTTAGTATGTTTTCTTTCAAATTATATTATTTTAGTTTTCTTTTTTAGAGGTCTGTACATTAAAATAATTTGCTAAATTATATAAATAAGTATAAAGTGTATAGTGCTTTCTGCAAATTGTCTCGAAATTATCTAAAATGATCTGATCAGCTGCATAAAGAAATGTATTAAGTGGATAGTCATTAATCACGATATGTGTCGTTATTTCAGTTCCCTAGTCTTAATAATAGCATTTAAATAAATTTTGGGCAGATACCGTAAGAGTTAAAATAATTCTGGAGGGGAAACCCATTGAACAGTGAACCATTTTAAAATACCTGGGTTATGAAATCTCCTATTTTAAATATGAAGATCTATTTAACAAACTTAATAAATTTAATTATATATGAGGAACAATCAAAAGAAATTTAAAGCACAAGAAAAGAACAAAACTAACATTTTATAAAGTAGTGGCAGTCCCCTTACTATTGTATGGTAGTGAATTTTGGGTTTTAACTAAAAGAAAAGAGAAGATCATAGAAGCAGCTGAAATGAGATTTCTGAGAAGTGTGGCTGGTGCAAACTTCTAGATAAGAAAAGAAGTGAAGATATTAGAAATGAGCTAAATATCTTTAAACTCTTAGATAGAATAAAATAATCTAGAAAAAAATGGAAAGAACATGTTCAAAGAATGGAAGATGATCGCATTCCTAAAATTATACTTAAATACAAACCAAAAGGGGCAGGAATGTTGGTAGACCGAAGAAGAGATGGATCCAACTTTTGAATGAGAATCTATGAGACCGGAACAAGCCACATGGGCTTAATCCGTGATTGTTGTGATGATGATGATGATACATTTTGGGCTGGGTTGGGGACATTGGATAGCCATTTTTCACCTCTTGAATTTAATAGCCTGCCTACTTTGCTAATTATAAATGGAACAAACTATCTCCGCAATGTTATATTAGCTGTATTTAGGTGCACATTACTAGAAACGCACGAGACATGAATCTTGGTATGCATATAACTACATTCGTTGTATGCATTCCGTTCTCTATGTTTCTTTGAATTCCTTTCAATAAAGAAAGTTATGTTTTATATATTATTTTCATTATCCTTATAAAGTTTTATTAAGTTGGAATATATCTAGTTTGCAATTATCATATATAATCTTCAATTTTTTACTTAGAATTTATGGAGATTATTTACAATATGTGACGTGAAAATAATTGTATAAGTTCCACCATGCGCATGCGCCTACAAACTCACACCACGCGCCTACAAACACGAAGCGGTTTAACTATACAATCACGGGACGTAGCCAACATATACAAGATATTTAACGAACCTTAAAGCTAACCTAACGTAATTAAAGTACTCTAACCTGTGAAAGACCAACCTAAAACAATTTAAGCACTATGACCTGTGAAAGAATGCAACGCCCAAAATCGAGTAGTAAATTCTGAAATACTGAAATATATGCGTATAGTTAGTTAGTACAAACTCTATGTTGGCTGCACTGGGACACGATTTCTTCTTGCTTGAATATTCGTTAAAATCAATATGGCTGTCACGCCTTCATGCTACGTATGTAGTTAAATATTATAGAAATATTTTGAAATAATTGTTAGAAAAAATGTAAAAATCATAGTACATGGTGGGAAATATTTTTGAAAATAGAATCCTAAGAACAAAATTTAACAGGAGTTTATCAAAGAATTAAAAACATCGCGTCACATGTTGTAAAGAATAGCCCAATTTATTTATAAAAGTATTAAAATTGTGTAATATGAAGATTACAAAAGCACTTTTACTCTACAGTGTTACTGTATAACTAGCAAAAATATAATGTACCTGGAAGCAATAGTTTTGAGTAACATGTACTTCAACACTGAAAAAATATATACGGTATATGAACAAAAAATTAACATTTTTCTAGAAAGGAATTCAAAGCTACAAAAGCATCAAATGCATAAAACATATGCATTTATACCATGTTTCATAAGGGCAAGTCTCATACTTTTCTAGTAATACGTATCTAAATATAGCTAAAAGAACATTGCGAAAATAGGGTGTAACACCTACCCTTCATAGTATTATTAATTTTGTTTTTGTACTTTCATATACCGGTAAGCTTTGTATTGCACGAATTAATTATATTTCCTGGAATTCTGTTTTAGTTAGAACATCCCATTCTCTATCCAAGCTTTTGGTAATCAACAAATACCACGTGGGTTCATATATTAAATCTTCTCAATTACACTTCTCAGTAATTTAAATTTCGCCTGAGTACATTACGAGTTTATGCCTCTTTATGCCTATAGTCTCGCATGTTTTCTGTAGGGGTATACTCGCTTAGCTGAAGGGACCAAGTTTTGAGGCGCTGGGTACTCTTCTATGCCCTCTCCCATCTGCTATGTTGTTGATGCCCGGGATAAGAGCAGCAGATATGGGTATATACGTAAAACAATGGGAGACACATAGCCGGTCTGTAAAAGTATACAGGAAAAACAAATTAACTAAACATTACTCCGGTGTTAGAATAATTAGAAAGTTTACAATACAGAGTGGTTAGAACATGTCGATAGAATGACTAACAGCAGACTAGGCCTACTAGAAATCCTGAAGTCTTCCAAAAAAATTGGGAATAGATGATGAGGACATCCAATTAAGAGACTTATGAACTAATAAGTGAACTGTTCATTGTTGCATGTCGAAACCTACCTATACATTTCTCCCAAAGAAGAGTTGTGAAGTACCAATCCCGTGTCCAAAACCAAATCTGCCTTTTTAAGTGCAAGTTACAGAAGCTAGAATCCAGAAATGGCATCCCATTGTGCGGAGCAGATACACCCCTTGCATAAGTAGGAGAGGAGTGAAGTGAGGCGGGAAGCGGCGCGGATGGCAGGTAATAAGTGTCATACAGGCTACCAATTCACGAGTTGTATTACTTCCCCAAAGTTCAAATGACATTTGAAGCTAGATTTTAATACCTTGCCTTCAAAAACTGCAGTTTTCTACACGGTTTTGCTACAACACAACGCTTCTTTAGAAGAAATTTCAAGGTAGCTTTTGGGATGCAATGGTTAACAATTCCTTTGTAGGCCTAAACGGGGAACGGAGCAGACCAAGAAATTACTTATCTCCATGGATGGAAAATTATAATGATTATGTTTGACAATAATTAGTGCTAGTGTAAAAACACTGCGTACACCCTTAGACAAAAGAAAAAAGAGTCATCCGCAGATTCTATCAACCGATTGGGGAACTTCGTGAACGCTCGCAGAAGCCGTATTCACATCAACAAGTTTTCAGTAATTGTACTAGGTTGTTTGCTAGTTAACGCAGTGCACACTCAAGCAACATGAAAGAGAGATCTCGGCATACTGTGTTTCCGTGGTCGAGAGGTTTAACAGGCATCATTTGCGTTCGTAACCTCACGGACTCGATTCTCGTTCTATTTTTTTAAATGAATGTTAGAATAGCATTTCGCCTGTAATATAGATTCATATTTAATTTATTTGTGAGTTTTATGGCTTTAATGAACACATAAAACATACAATAACATAAATTAAAACCTTCTTCGAATAAATAAATAAGGAAAGAAAATAATATCTTCTAAAATGAAAACTTTAACAAAACAAAATTAATATCGGGTTTATGAACCTGAGCATCTATTACCGTCCTCAATCTGCGGGGCATTGAGATTGTGCCTATGCCCTTGTGTGTGCGGTGAGCCATGATAAAACTCTATATAATCCATTATAAACAAACTTGTTAGAGGCTGTTGCTTTAGCGCAGACGTCTGCGCATCACAATCTATTAAATGCAATACACTGAAATTACCTAGAGCAAACCCTGAATGTGGTATATATAATTGTTACAATAACGACATTAACATTGATTTAATTAAAATGTCAAAATAAATGTATTTAATTCATAAAACATTTTAATAAAAATATCACGAGAAAAACTGCGTAATTGAAGACGCGAACCTGTGACTTTCATTAACAGAAACAGTGACTGCATGCTTTACCACTGACCTAACAGGACACGTAGGAGTATCTTCAGTTCATGCCACATAACACAGTAGCTCAGGGACTGCACAATTATGACAAGTTCCATTTTTTGAACCCAGCGCTGTGCCGAGTAGCACTTTTTTTTCTGCCTAAGGATGTACATATCAAAATCAAAACATTTGTTGCTAGAAACTGATAGATTTTTAAAAAATAAGGAACGTCAAAAGAAATTACAGGACATTTGAAGTTTCTAACATGAAAGCTAGTGTATGGGGTAATTTTAGTGTGACGTTCCAAAAATATATATCTCCAAATTCAGCGAATGAAGTTAATTCAAATATATCATAATAACAACATACAAAAGATAAATGATGACAAACCTTAGTGGATAACACAGTTAGACACATGCATGATAAACATGTGGGCTAAACAGTGATATATGTAGGCTACTGTGTGTTTTGTATTATATGTCCTGCATGAATAAAGTAAGAGACTGGAAACGTACCGCTACGTAGCGTTGAATATTCCAGCTTTGAATTATTAACATATACTTAACAACGTCACTTCATCTTTGTTCCATGGAAAAGTAGACCATGTTTTCTGTGTACTAGGTGTTTCAAAAGTAATGCTCCAAAATTTAAGAATCAGTAAAAGTCTGTCATGCAGGAACTGTGTAAAGTAAGCGAATTTTTCAGGAAATCGAATTTGTGATCAGATTTTCTGGTTTACGGAATATATATATATATATATATATATATTATTTTTATTTGGGAATT
Organism: Diploptera punctata; assembly: GCA_030220185.1. Lineage (NCBI taxonomy): Eukaryota > Metazoa > Arthropoda > Insecta > Blattodea > Blaberidae > Diploptera > Diploptera punctata. The sequence goes on from JASPKZ010010407.1 coordinate 29,848, forward strand.
CTATGACACCACGACTCCTACACAAATACAAATAATAAAAGAAGACAAAACACACAATTTATGTTGAAGTACCGGTATGTGAACAATTACCTGAAATATATGTCGATTTTTATTCCAAAAAAATTTAATCAAGCCTTAAAATAAAAGGAAATGTTGAGCTTAAAGTAACCTAAAATCAGCATATTTGCAATATACTATGTGCATTATTCTTTGCTCAGACAGCGTAGTCAACTTATTAATAAAACCCACTAAGAAACAACTGAACACAAAACCAATCTGTTGTACTAATTCGCCCATTTTCTCACCATAACTTGCCCAAACTAATACTTTTTTATTATTGATTTCGTACATCTCAATGATGGATAATCATATTTGAAGAGAAAAATTATACGCTCAGACCGGGACTTGAACCCGGGGCCCTTGGTTCTCTAGACTAAGTGCTCTACCAACTGAGCTACCTGAGCAAGATTTGCGTTTAGATCGGTACTTGCTCAGGTAGCTCAGTTGGTAGAGCACTTGGTCTAGAGAACCAAGGGCCCCGGGTTCAAGTCCCGGTCTGAGCGTATAATTTTGTCTTCAAATATAATACGGTACTAACTTGTTTATCTAATTCTACCTTGCCCATTTTTCACCCTAACGTGCCCGCTAATCTAGGTGGACACTTGGGATAGAATACCCTTATATGTGAGTAAACATATTGGCAATTGGCTATAGCGGGAACATGTGTTATTGCATTGGCTAACATGATGTTAAAAGTTACTTGTTCTTCGATTGAATATTCACAATTTAAATTATACGTATCCAGTTATATTGCGAGAAAACAAAGATGACAGATTGCAGTTTCAGGTAAACAAGTACAACAACTGATCGAATTTCGCTGATGTCCTTAGAATACCTTTCCCGTTTTATTTCAGTGTCATATTTCATTAATGTCCACCGCTGCGATCTGGGGGTAGCGCGCTGCCTTGTCACGCAGTGGCCCAGGTTCGATTCCCGGTCGGGTCAGGATCCTGAGTGAGGTTTTTCCGGGGTTTTTCCTCACCTGTAGGGCAAATATCAGGATGATTAGGGCCCAATGGTCCCCGAAAAACATTCGACCATCATCATCATACTTATCATTATCATCATCATTCTTCACCGGTGTGGAAAGCAGCGGGATGCTACCGCACCTAAAATTCCCTAGTAGAGCTGCAAAGCATAGCATAAAAATGCCATGATTGCAGTGAAAGACCTGCCCTCGGGCAGAATTACTATGGATGGATGTCATTAATAATTCTTTCTCGTTTTTTTTATATATTGTACAGCCATCCATAGTAATTCTGCCCGAGGGCAGAGCTTTCACAGCAATCATAGATAACATTTTCTTGTTATGTTTGCAACTTTACTAGGGAATTGTAGATGTGGTAGCTTCCCGTTGCTTTCCACACCGGTGAAGGATGATGATGATGATAATGATAAGGATGATGATGTTGATGATGATGGACATATGATTTCGGGGACCGTTTGGGCCTTAAAGTTTTTTCTGACATTTGTCTTACAGGTGAAGAAAAACCCCGATAAAAATTTCACGCAGAAAAACTGCCCCGACCGGATATCGAACCCGGGCCCGCTGTGTGACAAGGTAGCACGATACCTCGTGACCTCAGCGGTGGACATATATTGTACATATTATATTTAATTCGTTAAATCTAGAGTAAATAAAAAATATAAATAATAAATGTATTTAACCTGAAAATATATAAAACTATTATTCTACCAGTTATATTATATGGGTGCGAAACATGGACTCTTACTTTAAGGGAGGAAAGGAGATTACGAGTATTTGAGAATAAAGTTCTTAGGAAAATTTTTTGGATCAAAGAGAGATGAACAGACAGGTGAATGGAGAAGACTACATAACAATGAACTACATGGTCTTTATAGGAAGCCAGATATAATAAGAACAGTTAAGTCTCGTAGACTGCGATGGGCAGGACATGTTGCGCGTATGGGGAATGAAAGACGTGCATGGAAACTTCTTGTAGGAAAGCCAGAAGGAAAACGCCCAGTTCGTAGACCAAAAATGAGGTGGGAGAACAACATTAACTATGATTTGAGGGAAGTAGATTATACAGGGAATGATTGGAAAAGATTAGCTCAGGATAGGGATGTATGGAGAGCTTATGTACGCGCGGCCATGAACCTACGGGTTCGATAGTGCCAGTGAGTAAGTAAGTAAGTAAGTATTGTACACACACACACACACACACACATATATATATATATATAACATGTAATCGTTTATGTTTATTGTAATTTAGATGTCAGTCTATTAAAACCTCGTTGAGTGGCAGACAAGGCCTTAAGGCCTTAACTCTGTCAGGTAAAATAAAGTTATTATTATTATTATTATTATTATTATTATTACTATTATTATTATTATTATTATTATTATTATTATTATTACTAGTATATACATAGTTTCGTTGAGAGAAACCGAAAATTGCTGATTATAAAGTAATTTATAAATTAAGTCAAATTATTGGATGTGTATGTAGGCCTATATAAGTATGTATGTATATATTTCTGTATGTATGTATCCCATAATTTCCTCATGTATACATGGATGCTCCCTTAGCGAGAGGTCCTTAACCAAGCAAATTTTAGTTACACTTATTTCCTTGTAGATGTTAGTGACTGACATCGCCTAAATAAAAAATCTAGTAGGCAAATAATGTATCACTTGGATGAGGAAATACGGTTAAATATTGATCAGAGACACTTATTCAGGCTTGAGGTTCTTTTACGAGCCTAAAAATTTTTAGACTAAGGATCTACGGTTTAACATCCCTCCCAAAAACTTGTCCCTTTGATTTTACCATCCTAAAAATCCGGGTGAAATTAATTAAAATATTTATCGTCAAAATAATAACGATCTCTCAATCTAAAAATATAACTGACAAGGAATGCGGATATGTGTTCTACTGAAATTAAATTTTCCGGAGATAAAGCAATTTCCCATTCGAGTCTCCAGCAGGACATTAGGACATTTATGGCATAAGTGTAAATATATAAACCTGATCCTAGAATATAGGATTTTAGGACATTGTACAGTAGTAGGCATTAGAATTATTAACTCAGAAATTAGATAAATATTTCCCTGGTATATTCATTTGCAGACATTTGGCCAAGATAAGGTAGACAGGAATCAGGAAGCTTTATGTTACATATGAGGCGTTGCGGGTATTAAGGGCGAACTCGACTTACTTACTCGTATTTAAGCTATAGTGGTTCTCTGAGATAATTCGCCCCTAATATCCGCATCACCTCTTATCTACTAAGGGGATTTAGCGAGATCAGAGTTCGGTACGAGCCATGAATTAAATAGAATAATTTAATAATAACTATTATTTGAGAAAGTAAATTATATAGGGGATGATTCGAAAAAAATATCAGGATAAAGATGTATGGAGAGATTACGTTCACGCCGCCATGTACCTCTGGGTTTTATAGTGTCAATGAATTAGTAAGATTTGTTATCATAAGTAATGCCACGAGTGATTTCCAAATTCTCTAGATAAATTCACGATGTCACTTCGTGACATCGTGAATTTATCTAGAAAATTTGGAAATCAAAGGTGGCATTTGTTAGGACTGTTTAACGAATAAAATTAAGCAGTTTACTCACAAATCATTATTTCACTATAGTTATTTTAAAATATTTATATATTTAATGTAAACTGCGATGTTTGAAAACAAATGAAAAACGTTTATTATGTTCCTCATTGTTCATCACTGCAATCAGATCATATTATTTATAGCCAAGGATCGCAATTGTATGAATGCACCCTAGTGGAGAAAACATTAGAAACATCAAACTGTTTATAATCGACATTATAGATTACTAATTATTTCTGATGTGCTATGATATAAATATGTCAATTATACTTTTCTGGAATGTTAATACCTGGGAAATAATACGTTTAAGAAAGTGCAAACAGTGGTTTCGTTTTATTGTGGTATAATCAATTGCTACAATTTTGTTCTGTTATATCTCGCAAGCGTTATCTGGTTACATACCTACATTATATATACATTCTGGGAGCTACATGCATTTCATGATTCTTACATCTTAATATATAAATATTCAACGTATTTCTTAGAGAGTCAGTCACTGCAAAATAATGCTATGGCCTGTTCAGAATATTAAAAAGGAAGATCTTTCTTTAATGTGATAAAGTGAATTGATAAATATCAGTTGACACACGACTGTGATTAGCTGTAAAACAGAATTCATTGAAACGCGATTGGTCATTATTCCCATTTGGGGCATCAGTTAATAGTCATAACAAATTAACTAGTAGTAAGAGTAGGACTTTATTAGAGTAAAAGTAATACAATGTTATTTACAAATATGGGTCGCACGGGCAGTAAGCCGTACGTACTGTTGACAGTCCGTTACAATAAAATCATGTTTGGTAATAATATAGCTGAAATGAAGATGTTGAGAGCAATAGCATGATACCAAAGGACCAATAAAAGAAAAACGAAGATATAAGAACAGAACTTAATATATTTAATCTCTGTGAAAGAATAAAATTATAAAAATGCTTATCTTCAGCACGTATTACGAATGAATGAACAACGCATACCAAGAAGAATGTATAATTATAAACCAAAAGGGAGAATAATGTTGGGAAGACCACTGAAGAGATGGAAGGACCAATTCGACCTATAATGAGATCGGAACAGGCCATTGGGCTTATTCCTTGTTGTTGATGATGATGATGATGGTAATAATATAATGTAAAAAAAATAAAACACAATAATATTAAATTTAGATAGTAATACAATAACGTTACACATTAATTAGGTTATGTAGAATTATTAAGAATTAATGATATTACATTTTCTAACATATTTATTTGTTCACGAATGAGTATTGTTCTTATTTACCGCGTTTTGTTTAGAAATTTACCCACGTTTATGCAATTTTCTGGATTTACCATTAATTGTAGCATGCCAAATCTTTCACGATTAGTATTTAGAAATATTTCCGGTAATAACTGACGCCACCAATTTTATTAATCGTTACATTTTCCTAATATATGTATCTCGTCATCAAAGCTCCAATACATTGGACATACTCGCATATCATTTAATTAATCAAATTATTATTATAGACCAAGTTCAGAATTTTAATTATTTGGGATGTCATTTAGGCAATGACAGAAATTTAGATAAACACGCTAAAATACAATGATTCAATTATCTATGTGGCACAATCGAACGCACTTTATTGAATAAGACTAGAAAATAAACTATTTTGAAGTTTTACAAGGTATTGGCAGTTCCACCTCTTATATATGGATGTGAAATCTGGACATTAACAAAGGCAGATAGTACAAAAAATAGAGGCTGCTGAAAGGACCGATAAAAAGAAAAACGAAGATATAAGAATAGAACTTAACATATTTAATCTCTGTGAAAGAATAAAATATTATCAAAATTCTTATCTTCAGCACGTATTACGAATGAATGAACAGCGCATACCAAGAACACTGTATAATTATAAACCAAAGGGAGAAGAATGTTAGGAAGCCCATTGAAGAGATGGAAGGACCAAATCGACCTATAATGAGATCCGAACAGGCCATTGGGCTTAATCCTTGTTGTTGTTAATGATGATGATACTATTTATTTTTCTTTCCTTGTCAACTGTAAATTGTGTAGCCCAGGCTGTTTAAACTTGATCACTAGGTGTGGAAAGACGGTCCCTCCTCCTATCCACATCAGGTGCACTCCCAATGAAAGAACACAACTGATAAGTGAGTAGCAGTGTCTTGCCTTGTTAGCCTATTCGACGTAGGGTTGAATAGGATGGGCACATATTAACAGCCCTGGTGTAGCTTACACTTTATTATGTATCATTAATCAAGTTGTAGATACTCCATAATTGTTATTATATGTATAATTTAACCCTGCTGAAGTGGAAGAGAAGGCCTTACGGTCTTAACTCCATCAACGTAAAATAAATGAACATTAAACATTGGATATGATTTATTTATATTATTTATGAAACGTCATCTGAGCTAACTAGTCGGGTACCATATGGTTCAGTTAAAATAGTCATACTGTATTTAGAAACGTGCAGACTTCATCAGATCCAACTTGGTAGAGAACGTCCACAATGATCTATCACTGAACATGTCCACCGAGATTGTGGTCTCCTGTAGCTAGGCAACGCCACTCCATATTCAATAGGGGTATCACAAATCTCGTCATGTGTCATCAGAGTCTTCTGACTATCACCTAATATCAGAAAATTCTTCTTGAGTGGTAGAACATTTTATTTTGAATATTCGAATAAAAAGTCTTCAAATTGTTATATTGTAACCCCTGATTAATTCCCTCATAAATATTAATATATTATATAAACCTTGACCTCTAAAATATTAATTACGGCCTCTAACAAGTGATTTTAATCAATTGTATCACAATATTAAAGGGAACCCCAGATGTTAAGAAATCAACTTTTATAAGATTCGTGATGTGTTCCGTTGAGGTTTATTCAAAATTAATATAAAATTATAGAATATTCACCTGAAAGGTCCGTCTCCTCAACTTAATTATCATTTAACTGTAGCGCTTTCGGGACTTGTCCCATCATCGGCAGGATTCAAAACTGGTGTTTCACTGAAGATCTGGTAGAGGGGGTTGCATGTATTTGGTTCGTTTTCGTTTATTAGGCTGTCGTTGTGAGCAACGACAGCCTAATAAACGAAAACGAACCAAATACATGCAACCCCCTCTACCAGATCTTCAGTGAAACACCAGTTTTGAATCCTGCCGATGATGGGACAAGTCCCGAAAGCGCTACAGTTAAATGATAATTAAGTTGAGGAGACGGACCTTTCAGGTGAATATTCTATAATTTTATATTAATGTTAAGAAATGGTTAAGTCATATTTCACATTGACCCTAAAATGGATAAAAAAAAACTTCATAATGCATTCGGGGATACAAAGTATAATGCCTCCACCTGGTGCAGTCAGCAGGTACATCCTAGGATAAGGCAAAATGGTCTGCAGATGTACAAAATGCAGATCGATGCAGATTTATACTGAGTTAAGAAATCCTCTATTTCCAATCCCCGGAAGGGGATTGTATTGAAATCAAGATAAGATACACGTTCAAACTCTTACAAATGAATACTGGAGGTATGTTTTAAGCGATAAATAAATATATGTGCAGACGTAGAAATACATTATAGGCCTATCATAAAAAATTATCACTTAATAAAAAATAGCGGAATTTTGAAAAAAAAAAGTTGTTGAATTAAAATACCTACGAACAATTATTATGAAAGGAATGATATGCAGAAAGAAATAAAACTTAGGCTCAACTCTGGAAACGCAAGCTATTATGCATTACAGGGACACTTGTCATCCCAACTTCTCTCAATAAACGTTAAACTGAAAATGTACAATACTGTTATTCTTCCGAAACACTATTTTTTACTTTAAGAGAGCAGAAAAGATAACGACTTTTTAAAAACTTACGTTCCTTGAAGTCCCGCGCCGTAGCCGAGCGGTTAAGGTAGGAAAGCTTGGCGCAGAGCTACGGACTTGCGCTGGTTCGAGTCTCCATGGGGGAAGACATTTTTTCATGGTATTTCGGCCAGTATGGGACCGGTGCCCACCCAGCATCGTGAGGCAATTGGGTAGCTACAATAAGTAGCGGCTCCAGGTTGAGGAACCAGCTATAACGGCTGGGGGACTCGACATGCTAACCACATGTCACCCCTACACTGGCTGTTGATCATCTACCTCTGTGATTGACACATGTGGATGGGAAGGGCCAGCAGCCGGCTGGTAAAAGGGCAACCGCTGAAAAGTGGAAAGACCCTCAATCAATCGGAAAGTTCCTTGAAGAATGTTAGACCAAAGAGAATGGAAGTACAGGTGAATGGAGAACATTATCATAAGTAATGCCACTCACTTCGTGAGTCGTGAATTAATCGATAATTTGGAAAACAAGAGCATTTGTTAGGACTATATAACGAATGAAATATAGCTGTTTCCTCCGATTGAGGGTCTTTCCACTTTTCAGCGGTTGCCCTTTTACCAGCCGGCTGCTGGCCCTTCACATCCACATGTGTCAATCACAGAGGTAGATGATCAACAGCCGGTGTAGGGGTGACATGTGGTTAGCATGTCGAGTCCCCCAGCCGTTATAGATGGTTCCTCAACCTGGAGCCGCTACTTATTGTAGCTACCTAATTGCCTCACGATGCTGGGTGGGCACCGGTCCCATACTGGCCGAAATACCATGAGAAAATTTCTTCCCCCATGAGACTCGAACCAGCGCAAGTCCCGTAGCTCTGCGCCAAGGCTTCCTACCTTAACCGCTCGGCTACGGCGCGGGACGCTGTTTCCTCACAAATCATTATTTAAATATAGTTATTTAAAATATTTATATATTTAATGTAAACGGCGATGTTTGAAAACAAATGAGAAACGACTGATACGCTTCATTTGCTTATTTTGTTCATCACTGCAACCAGATGATATTATTTATTGTCAAAGATCGCAATATTGTAAGAATGCACCCTAGTGGAGAAATTTATAACCAACATTATAGGAATTCATTAATTTGTGATGTCCTATTATGTAAAATGTCAATTATATTTTTTGCAACGTTATTTCCTGGGAAATAATTCGTTTAAGAAATTACAAACAGTGGTTTATTTTTTTGTGGTATAATCAATTGCTACAATGTTTTTATATTATCTCCCGCAAGCACCATCAGCTGACATTCGTGGATTATATATACAATCTGGTAGCCGTATTTCTTACAGAGTCAGTCACTGCAAAATAATGCTATGTTAAAAATAATGCAGAATGTTAAAAGGAGGAGCTTTCTTTGATATGATAGACTTTTTTGATAAATTCGAGGTGAAACACGACTGTGATTGGTTGTAAATAAAAAATCATTGAAATGTGATTGGTCTTTGACTTCCATTTGGGGCATGAGTTAGTCTATATAATAGTGAGATACATGATCTATGTGGAAAACCATATGTAGTAAAAACAGTTAACTGTAATAAAATGTGATGGTCAGGATATGTAATGGGGAATGAAAGGGAGCATTAAATTCCTTGTAGGAAAACCAGAAGGAAAGCCCCAGTAAAAAGCCAAGAATTTGAGAGTGAATAACATAAATCATGATTTGATGGAGATAAATTATACAGGGGATAATTTGATAACGTTATATGAGGATGTGGATGTATGGAGAGCTTAAGTCCGCGCGGCCCTGAACATATGGATTCGATAGTGCTAGTGAGTGAGTTAGTTAGTTAGTTAGACAGAAGAGAATGGAAATTGGGAACAGAGAAACAAGACCAATTTTAACAATCTGTAAAACAATAATAATTAATTAGGAAGAAGGTAAACAAATTTTAAACAAGAAATGAGTGAAGCGAAGGAAAACAACTAAAAAAAACTGACATATCGCGAAAAAATCCTTTTAAAAAATTGCATATGGCACAGATAAGATTTTTACTTCCACTCCTAGATTTCACAAACATGGAAGCAAAGAAGCACACATATACGCGTTAAATTAAAACATATTGTAACTAATGAACTCATTGGCACTATCATCGCCCGTAGGTTCATGGCCACAAGGACATAAGCTCTCCATACATCCCTATCCTGTGCTAATGTTTTCCAATCATCCCCTGTATATCTGCTTACCTCAAATCATAATTAATGTTATTCTCCCACCTCATTCTTGGTTTACCAACTGAGCGATTGCCATCTGGTTTTGCTACAAGAAGCTTCCAATGACCTCTTTCATTCCCCATTCGTACCATATATCCTGCCCATCGTAGCCTTCGATATTTAACTATTCTTATTATATCTGGCTTCCTATAAAGACAATTATTCTCCATTCACCTGTGTGTTCGTCTCTCTTTGGTCCAAAAATGTTCCTAAGAACTTTATTCTCTCTATCTCATTCCCTCCCTTAAAGTAAGAGTCCATGTTTCTCATCCATATAATATAACAGGGAGAGTAACAATTTTATAAATTTTCAGTTTAACCTTTATGAAAGGGGTTGGGAAGACAGTTGAAGAAATTCAGAACTATCAAAACAATTGGTTACAACTCCAAAGGACAGACCCATCACTCTTTCCTAAATTAGCATTCCAGCGTCAACTTAAAGGACTTCAAGATAGAGGAAGACAAAAATTAAGATCTTAAGGTCTGATAGGAAGAAGCTCAAACGACCTAAACCTAAATATTTTCATAATGATGATTTAAAAAAGTAATATTTCGGTCTAATATTTTGACTTTAATATATATATATATATATATATATATATATATATATATTTTGCAAATGCCCCAGGTTGTCTTTTGACATTCCTGGTGTTCTCTCCAGATATGGCGTACTTGTAACCCACTTCTGAGGTTGGGGCGCCTGGAAGGCGGGGTTACGTTGTCCCGATGATATGATGGGTGATGATGATTATAGTGGTGGGCTAGGAGAGTCCTTAATCCTAAGCTTAATCTAAGAGGAATATGAATGATGATGATTGCGATGGCCACATGATTTCGGGGACCATTTGGGCCCTAAAATTTTCCTGACATTTGTCTTACAGGTGAGGAAAAACCCCGATAAAAACCTCACCCAGAAAAAAACTATTCCGACCGGGGATCGAAACCGGGCCCGCTGCGCGACAAGGCAGCACGTTACCTCGAGACCACAGCGGTGGACAAGGCTTGAATATCTATCAGTCATGAAAACTGTAGCTAAGATATATAATGAAGAACACCTTCTATTATGTTTGGTAGATGATAACTTTAGCAATAAAAATTTAAATTGAAGCGCCTCACTCTTCTAGATGTGTTCATACGCCTTATTACTTGGTTCAAAGGAACCTATATGAACCCTCCCAAGTTTTACCTTGCTATTCAAATGCTTCCATAACTTAGTTTTAAAATTATGGTGGGATGAATTTTAAAATTACTGCTAAGACCTTGCGTTCTAAAAAGTTAAAAATATTATTACCATAATTATCATTTATTTGTAAATATTTATGAGCAATTTTACTCAAGATAATTTAAGTAAAAAATGTTACAACGATGAAATGAGTTCATTTCAGTTTCTTCGTTATTAAAAGTTAGTAATTTTTTTTTTTTGCGTATTTCCACTTTTTAATTAGAACATTTTCAGAATAGAATTCTATCAATGATTATATCTGAGTATGTGGATGAGGGCATGTATGAGTGTCTGGGTATGTCGTGAGTCAGAGAGAGAAATACAGATGGATAGAAAAGATAACAACAGAGAGAGAGAGAGAGAGAGAGAGAGAGAAAGAAGAGAAAAAGAAGGAGAAAGAAAAAGATAAAGAGAGATGGGAGAAAAATAGAGGGAAATAACGAGAAAGTGGGAAAAAAGGAAAGAAAGAGAGAGAAAGAGACACATAAAAGAAAGAGAAAGGGGAAAATAGAAAAAGATGTAGATAAAATAAAAAAAGAAAGAGAGAATGGGATATATCGAGAGAAAGAGAGAGAGAGTAACAGAAGTGAGAGAGAGAAAAAAGAGAGAATAGAATGCGAAGATGTGAGAAAGAGAGAATTTAGAGGTAAGAAGAGACAAAGAGAGAAAAAGAGAGAAACGGAGAAAAAAGATAGGGAAGGAGTTAGAGATAAAGTGAGTAAAAGAAATATAGTAATAGAAATTGAAAGAGAGAGAAAGAAAAAGAGAGAAAAAATATGGAGAGGAAAAGAAAGAAAGAGGGAGAAAAATATATTTAAAAAGGGAGAGAAAAAGTGAGATAGTGGAGAGAAAGGGAGAAAGAAAGAAAGAGAAAGCGAGTAAGTGTCGAGAAGGAGGGAGAGACAGAGGGAGGGAGAAAAAGAGAAAGAGAGAGTAAAAAAAGAAAGACAGAGAAAGAGAGAAAAGAAAGGGAGAAGGAGGGATGGAAAGAGAGAAAAAGGGACAAAGAGGGAGAGAGAAAGAGAGAGAGAGGAAGAGAAGGCGTATGACATACGGAAAGAAAAGGATAGTCCATTATATGAAGAGAAAGTTAGAGAGAAATAGAGATGGAAAGGGAGAGAGAGCGAGTAAAGGAGAGAGAAAGAAAGAGAGAGAGTAAGCAAAGGATAGAGGGAGAGAGAGAAGGACAGAGAGAGAGAGAGGGAGAGAGAAAGAGAGCGGAGAGAGATTCAACGAGAGAGAAAGAGATTGAAAAAAAGAAAGAGAAAGTAAAAGAGAGGAAATTGAAGAAAGAGATGGAGAAATAAAATGGAGAGAAAGTGAGAGAGAAGAAAAATTGCATGTTTTTATTATTTCCTATCTTATGTATGTTTTCAGACGCAGTAATATCGGAGTTCATATTACGTCTTGATATTCAGTTGTATCCAGTAGACGAGAACAGACGCACATGGACTGGTTAAAGTGGTGTAGGCCATGTTCTCCAGAGGTTAAAATAGCGCTAGACTATGCTGTAGTAAATTCGGAAATAAGAATGATAAAATGTTATCTTTTTAAGAGTATAACCTGAATCCAACTTTTACATAGATAATTAAATTGAACTCGTACAATTCATTGTAATAGTTACAATTTTACTGCTAACAAAAATTACATAAACCACTGCAGATCATCCCCGTTCATTATAATATGTCCCGCAACGTAGCCGAATGCTTTAGTGTACGGTTCCTTGGTGAAGAGTTACCGAATTTGCCCTGGTCCGTATCCCCACGGGGAAGACGTTTCTCAAGAAATTTCACCTATTAGGACACTGGTGTCCACCCAGCATCGTGAGGAATTTGGGTAGCTGTAATAACGTGCGGCTCCAGGCTGATAAAACCAGTTATAACTGCTGATAGATTGAATGTGGTGAGCACATGTACTACATCGATACTAGCTGGATGATCGTCCATCTTACCGATTAACACATGGGGATGTGAGGTCAGCAAGCACAGGCTTTTTAGGCCTCTATGCCATGGAGGAAAAAATATATTGACATGAGTTTCTCTTTAAATTTAATACTACTATGAAATGGTGAAATATTATGTTCAAATCAGTTCTGGTAATGAAATTCAAACCCACTATTGGTCTCGGCTGAGGAAATTGGGGAAATGATTTGTCATGTTTGTCAACAGAATTTCGGGACCTGCCAAATGCGAGCAGGTTTTCTCGGTATTGTTTTATTTGTAGGACGACATATTTCGTATTTAATATTTCAGAAGCAGAAGATGAAACATATGTTTAGAAAGGGCTCCTGAATATTTGACAGCATTTAATATTTGAGGATGGCTGAGTTCTCAGGTAACAATTTTATATTTTTAGTTTTTACATAGTGACTTCAACGGTGTTTCTTGTAATGAATTTTAAAAGTGTTGATACAAATATTATTCTCCTGGTTTATCACATGGATGCGAAAAATTGACTCTTAATTTCAGAACGGACAAAATATTTCGAGTATTTGAGAATAAATTTTTCAGGAAATTTTTCGGACCAAAGAGAGATGAACAGACAGGTGAATGGAGAAGACTACTATAACAATGAGCTACATGATCTTTAAGAGAAATCAGGTATAATTAACTATGATTTGAGGGAAATAGATTATACAGGGAATGTTTGGAAAGCATTAGCTCGGGATAGGGATGTATGGAGAGCTTATGTCCGCGCGGCCGTGAACCTACAGGTTCGATATTGCCAGTGAGTAAGTAAGTAAATAAGTAATATGAACAGTTAAGGCTTGTAGAATACAATGGGCAGAGCATGTGGCACGAATGTGGAATGAAAGAGGGGCATGAAAACTAGTCGGAAAACCAGAGGGAAAGCATCCTATAGATAGAAAAATAGTAAGGTGGGAGAATAACGTTAACTATGATTTGAGGGAAGTAGATCATACAGGAGATAATTGGAAAATATTAGCTCAGGATATAGTAATGTATGAACTTATGGGCGCGACGCATGAACTATGGGTTCGATTGTGTCAGTGAGTTAGTTTAATTATTATTGTACAAATGCTGTATGATGTTATTTCATTGAAAGGAAGATAGGCAGATAGATAACAAAACTTCCAGTATTTAACTAATTTTTTTAATACTACCTTAATTATCAATAGGCCCTACTAGTATCAATACGCCTGTTGTTATTATTCATTATTTTTATGATCATCATTATAATTACAGATAATATTAATAATAATATAAAACAATATGATTGTTACAATTATCAACATTATTACTATCATTTCCAGGGTTCCCGGTTAGATTCCCGCCTATATCATAACATATTACAGAGTCTGGAACGGAGACAATGTAATCTCATGATGGAGATTGAGCACAATATTCAATTAAGAAGTGGTGAAATCCGGTTAAGAATAATTCAATTAAAGTTGAGGGACTGTTTATGGTTCAGAGGTTTGGACTATTAATTATCAGGTAAAAGAAAATTAATGGTAGCAGAAATGGACTATTGGAGAAGATCTGCTAGGATATCAAGGAGATGGAAAATTGGAAATGAAATTATAGAAGAGAACACGAATGTACAAAACTCAATTTAGGATTTATCTAAGAAAAGCAACTAAAATGGTACCCGACATATTAGACGAATGGAGGATGAAAGATTACCGAAGAAAATAATGGAATGGACACCATCAGGAAAGAGAAAGAAAGGACGATCAAATCTCACGTGGAGCCAAGGGATTGGAGAAACCTTGAAGGACTTGGACATAGAAGATGAAATTTGTTATAATATAGACGAATGGAGGAAAATTATAAAGCGAAATTGAAGAAAAATCAATGGTGCCGGAAAATATATAACATTGTTACAAAAAAAGACGGAAATATATATTAGTCGTAAATTACTAATAATTATCTACTTTCTAGCAGATACTATATTCTGCCACGGATTATTTTTATAAAAGTTGAATTTAGTCGGAAAACGTGTTATTTTATATGCTGATTCAAAATATCTGACATTGAATGCACTGGAATTGATAAAAACAGGTGCATTTGGAGCTCAGAACAGAGTGGTAATGTTCAAGAGCTCTAGTGATTGTCAATTTCATATGAATACTCTTAACAATGTGATCTAGAAACTTGTTGAACTGGAATTGTGAAAAAAAAAATATATGGCATCAATGATCCTCAGAATATGTGCTATGTTACTAACATTTCAACAAATCCCACTTGAAATATT
The DNA here is from genome assembly GCA_030220185.1 of Diploptera punctata. Taxonomy (NCBI): domain Eukaryota; kingdom Metazoa; phylum Arthropoda; class Insecta; order Blattodea; family Blaberidae; genus Diploptera; species Diploptera punctata. The sequence goes on from JASPKZ010010407.1 coordinate 45,049, forward strand.
TTTCAGTTGCCTAGCAACCAGATTTATGAAAGTTCTTTTATCTTAATATATAAAAATTTCGTGTCACGTTGTTTGTCCGCGATGGAATCCTAAACTACTGAACCGAAATTTTGCACACTGTGTGCAGTTTGATCCAACTTGAGACTTAGGGTAGTTTATAACTAAATTTATAGTCGCATTATTTTTTATTGCAAATAATTTGTTTATTATTTAACAAAGAGTTATAAGTATCTGTGAGTTCTATACGATTCTAACAGATGGCGGTGTAATTATCTGTGAGTTCCATACGATTTTAACAGATGGCGGTGTAAGGTAATTTGGTAAGGTAATTGGTTTATTATTTAACAAAGAGAGATCCAGATGGCTGTGCTTTTTGTTGCAACCGCGAATTTCAATTGAATTACAAATATTGATTATTTCATAATTTAAGTGTGTTCAGTGTTTATTTTATTTTTAATATTATTAATTTCGTTTGTAAGTATTAGTTTTAAGTAATCTGGCTGAAAGACAGCAACCTAATTTAAATTTTTAACATATACCTTAGACACAGCAACGAGTGGCCGGGACTTCTAGTTAATTTATAAGTTTTAGATAGAGAACGTATACACATGCAGTAAATCGAAGTGACATTACACAAGTAAGATGACCGTTGTGTACAAAGAGTTACCATGTCATTAGCTAATTCCTTAGTAATAAAGCTATTTAGATTGATCTCATTAAAAGAGTTTTGAAAAATGTTTACATATCCTCATCGTTCCTACCTAGAAGACACTAGACACTGATAATGACTGTAACAAATTGACTATCGTGAATTGAAAATGATACACACAATTATAATGATAACGAACTCACTTGCATTATCGAACCCGTAGGTTCAAGGCCACGAGGACTTAACGTCTCTACACATCTATCGTCCTGAGCTATTTTTTTCCAATCATCCCCTGTATAAACTACTTCCTTCAAATCATGATCAATGTTATTTTTCCACCTCCTTGGCCTTCCAGCTGGGCGCTTTCCCTCTGGTATTTCTATAAGAAGTTTCCATGCTTCTCTTTCATTCACTATTCGTGCCACATGTCCTGCTCATAGCAGACTATGAGACGTGTATCATGTTATATCTGGTGTCCTATAAAGATCACGTAGCTCGTTGGTTAAGTAGTCTTCTCAATTCGATTGTTTGTTCATCTCTATTTGGTCCAATTTTTTTCTACGTACTTTATTGTCAAATACTCGTAATCTATTCTCTTTTCTTCAAGTAAGAATCCATGTTTCGCATTCATAGGGAGAATTGCAGTTTTATATATTTCCAGTTTAATGTTTTTTTAAGAGATGTTGGGACGACAAGTCTCCCTGTAATTCATAACACCATACATTTCCAGAATTGAGCCTATGTTTAATTCTTTTGTTAACCTTATTCCTGTTTGTGATTATTGTTCCTAGGTATATGAATTCAGCCACTTCTTGGAAATATCCTTCATTTTTAACTGTCCATTTCCATAATTAACATATTTCTGTATGCCAACATATATTTAGTTTTTTTTCCTCTAATCGAAAACATTTCTTGGCTACATTATTGAGATTAGAATTTATTGTACTTTCACTTTATCTTACTTTATATTTTTATTTAGTTTCTTTCAATTATGAATTATATTTTAGAATAGTTTTTTTAACCTTTTCTGTGTGTTATTGATGTTTACTTACAGCCCCAATTTCTTATGTTGAAACTGATAATAATACTAATAATAATAATAATAATTATTATTATTATTATTATTATGTTATTATTATTATTGTTATTATTATTATTATTATTATTATTATAACAGCATTAACAATAATACATGAAAATTATTATTTCAGTTTTTTGCTATCACCCTGTATATACTGCTGTAAAAGAATTGCACATAAAACACAGAGACAGATTAAACTGTAACAAAAAGTGACACACGAATGGAGCTAAACAAAGAGAGAGAAAAAACCTGACAGAGAGACATTACGGCTAATATTTCATATCCAATATTTGGATTACTGCTACTTCTGTAAATAGCAGGTATACATTGAAATATATTTCAAAGAATAATGTACTTAACGGTTAAAAAAGTTACAATATCACATATGGGTTAAAGTAGAAGTAGAAAAAATTAATGACCATGTGTGACTTGAATTCTAGTAAAGATAACAATATTGTTTCCATATCGTTCATTTAAAAAATGCAGGCCATTTCTAATTTAACAGTCTATGGCAAATATAGGCCTATATATATATATATATATATATATATATATATATATAATCTCCATCCATCCATCCATCCATAGTAATTCTGCCCGAGGGCAGGTCTTTCACTCCAATCATAGCATTTTCATGCTATGCTTTGCAGCTTTACTAGAGAATTATAGTGCGGTAGCTTTCCGTTGCTTTCCACACCGATGAAGGATGATGATGATGATGATGATAAGAATGATGATGATAGCTAGAAGATTTTCGGGGACAGTTGGGCCTACGATTCCTGACATTTGTCTTACAGGTGAGGAAAAACCCCGAAAAAGAAACCTTACCCAGGAGCCTGTCCCGACCGGGAATCGAACCCGGATCCGCTGCGTGACAAGGCAGCACGCTACTTCGAGACCACAGCGGCGGACTATAATATATATATATATATATATATATATATATATATATAAATTGAGGGATAATTTTTCAATTCGAAATTTTATTTTTATTGTTATTTATAGTTGATTTAACTATAATCAATTTGAGTGGAAGCTCTCGATCCGTAGCCGAATAATTTAAGGTTACATGCCTTGGCAAAAATCTGTGGGATACGGAATGCGCTGCTCCGAGTCCTCACGGGGGAGAAATGTTCTCATGGATTTTCGGTAAATAATAATAATAATAATAATAATAATAATAATAATAATAATAATAATAATAATAATAAATAATAATAATACTTTATTTATTCTGGCAGAGTTAAGGCCGTAAGGCCCTCTCTTCCACTCAACCAGCACAAATACAAATAAATATTCGACAAATATAGATATACACTGTACTAATTATAAACAGTTAAAGATACAATAAATGTAGCAATGTAAATGTCATGTACAAACAACAATGTGGAACCCTGATCTTTATGAGAAACTATATATAATAATATTAGTTAGCGTGTTATGAGCAGGGTATGTGGCAGATTACGGATGAAAGAGTCGCATGGAAAGTTGTTGGAAAACCAGAGGGAAAGCGTCCAATAGGTAGGTCAAAAATGGTTTGAGAATAATATTAACCATGATTTGAGGAGGGTGAATCATATATGGGATAATTGAAAACACCTCATGGGAGAATAACATAAATAATTTTCTAAAGAAGATGGATTACACAAGGAATGATTGCAATAACATTGGCTCACGGGAAAATAACATTAACCATGATTTCAGGGAGGTGGATTGTACAATGAATTATTGAAAAACGTTAACTCATGGGGGATAATATGAACTTACAGCATCAAAATGCGTGAATTATTTAGTTTTTTTTATATAAATAAATAATGGTTTTAAAAAACTAAAACAACACGCTTTATTAGAAAACCGAACTAAAAGATGAAAAATAATTTTAATTCCAACACGCTTGGGATAAAATTAAAGAGGTCAACAAAAAAATCATCTCCAACACATATAGAATAAAACTAGAGTTATTAACAAAAATAAAATAATTTTACCATCAAAGCGTGGGGTGCTCTATATCAATTAATATATTTGATAATAAACATACATTGGTAAAAGTAAATTCTCTAAGAAGAAAATGTAAAAACAATAAAAAGAACCCCACGCTTTTGATGGAAAAATTATTTTCTTTTTTTTTTATCGTGTTTTCGAATATGTATTCGGAATTTCTCCATCACCCACAGTTATTTTTATTTCAATTTCAATTAATGTTTTTAAATAATTATTATTTTAATAAGCCTAGATTTCTTCCCGGAAAATCTTGGCGCAGTGAGCAATCAGCACAGGGAGCACTTTCATCAGGGGATTTCAGGTATGGAAAAGAGATATCAATGCAATTGGAATCCTAATATTCTGACTGATTATTGTTGGACCATCAAGAGGGATGCTCCACAGGTGAAATATAGCAGAAATCGTAATTTGTTACTTTCTAGGTGAGTCCGAATGTTCGATTATTGTGTAATTACGAATGTAGAAAATATCAAAGTGTTTGAAATTATAAATGCCTGTCTCTCGGAAACCTTGCGTGATGGAGAAAACCCGATATCATATTTGAATTCAGAAGAATAAATACTATCAGAATGACATATTTTTCTTTCTGAGAAAAAAAAGTTTCTTTTTTGTTGCTCAGTGTAATTGAATAATTAAAGTAAGTACTTGTTCTAATATTTTTGATTTACTGACCAATATTATAGTTAAACTATTATAACTTATTTGTTGGTGTTAATACCATTCTATGTAAGTTTTTTTTTTTTGGAATCTGAATATTTTGTTCAAATCGAAAATATTATACAGGGTGTCCCATTCAAACCTCCCACATGTTTATTAATCATAATTAAGAAAGTATGCGGAATTATGAAATGAGGCCGGTATTAAACGAAACATAAACTCAAAGAATTTGCATTGCCACACACTAAAACACTGAAATCCTGCTCTAATTTCTTAAACTCGTGTACGAGCACCTCCTGATTCTTTTTAACGCTTCCAGTCACCAGAAACGTCTCAAGCCATGCCTTAATGGTCTTCCCATCAGGTGAATTTCCTCCATATTCACTCCGGTAATTTCTTTGCACTGTAATGGAAAGCAAGGGGAAGCTACCACACCTACAATTCCCTAGTAAAGCTGCAAGCATAGCAATGAAATGCTATGATGTAATTATTA
>JASPKZ010010408.1:0-44324 GCA_030220185.1 Diploptera punctata
CGATGTATGAAATCGCATTTCTCTCTCTAGTCTTCGCTGCTAACTTGACCTGACTTGACCCGATAATAAAAATAATGTTTCCTATCAAGCATAAAGTCCCACGCTGTTGAGCTGATTGTTTGACAGTTGTGCATACTCTATAACATACGGATCCAACGCTTTTCACGTTGTATACGCAATGAGTCTATGATAGATGCAAGATATTCAAATTGTTTTTCTAAAAAATTCTTTCCTTCTTCTATATAATTTTGTGACTCCAGTTATTTGGTTGGTTTTACAGCTCACATTACATAATTCTGCACCATTTTGTATCTTCTTTCCCGATTTTTCATACATCCGTGCCATCCTTTTAGTTGGCCGCCAATCACATTTATAGCCCCCTTTCCACTGTACGATTCAAAGAAGTTCCATTTTATGTCAAAATCCAAATATGCAAGTAAGCAGTGCCACACACATTGCTAAATGTATAGGTCTATTCTATTAACTGCTGCTCCAACTGAAAATATTTATCACCTCAAGTTTTTGAAGAAATCACTTACTTCCTTTTACTCACTGGCACTATCGAACCCGTAGGTTCATGGCCGCGCGGGAATAAGCTCTTCATACATCCCTATCTTGAGCTAATGCTTTCCAATCATTCCCTGCATAATCTTACTTCCCTCAAATCATAGTTAATGTTATTCTCCCACCTCATTCTTGGTCTACCAACTGGGCGTTTTCGCTCTGGCTTTCCTACAAGGAAGCTTCCATGCAAGTCTTTCATTCCCCATACGTGCAGCATGTCCTGCCCATCGCAGTCTACGAGACTTAACTGTTCTTATTATATCTGGCTTCCTATAAATACAATGTAGTTCATTGTTATGTTGTCTTCTCCATTCACCTGTCTGTTCATCTCTCTTTGGTCCAAAAATTTTCCTAAGTTCTTTATTCTCAAATACTTGTAATCTCCTTTCCTCCCTTAAAGGTAAGAGTCAATGTTTCGCACCCATATAATATAACTGGTAGAATAAATAGTTTTATATATTTTCAGTTTAACATTTTTTGAAAGGAGTTGAAGAAATCACTATAGTTCAGAAAAACACTGTTTTCTATAGCAAACATCTGTAGCACACTTACTATGTGTCACAGAACCTGACACTAGAACAAAGTATTTCTTCTGAACTTCTCGTCACCTTCCATATAAACTAGGCAACAGCAGTTAATATTGAGATATGCTAATTTTTCCAATCAACTGCCTGGATCTCATTTTGTTCTTTGTGGTGTATAATTTTCTGAGAAATCAACAAGTATGGCTGCTTCGTTTACTGCAATCTTTTTCCTGAATATATTTAAATACTTCCGCTTAACTGTCTTTTAGCTCAAATTGACATAGAAAAAAGGGTCAGTAATTATTTTATGGAACAGCTGAGCCGAACAGTCTACCAGATTTCCTAAACCATGTTTATGTTAATCCTCAGCGGAGTGCAGCAAAGCAACTGATTTGTACCATGTGTATTAGCATATATACGATAGGACAAATGTCAGCTCAGTCATGGGACACTAGCGGAAAAAATAATATACTTTACAAGAACAATGTCTTCGATACGTTTTTGTTTAGTTGTGTACCGATAACGTAGAATCCAAGAGGAAATTTTTATCCATCAATTATTACGTTGTGTACAGTAATTTTTATACGTTTTCTGTGACTGGACTGACCATTGGCTTGCAGTTAACAATTATAGGACACATTTAAGGTGTATAGAACATTAGAATGCAATTAATATTATTACATTTACGAGTAGTGAGGACCAAAGTGTGGTTTAACAAAAACAGTTTTGTAAAATAAAACGAAATTAATACGACCAAATCATTAAACAACCAAATTGGTAAAATTTTGCATGTTTTTACAGGTTTGGAATATGACAAGTTCCACCACTAATATTAGATTAAAATAATACACTTATGGAACATTATCTTATAGAATCAGAAAATTTGATCCTTAAAGATATATATTACGCCCAAAAAAATTATTCGTGCGTCAATTTCAAGATTTTCATCTCGGTATGACATGGAATCTGCTCTATACTTATTTCAATCATAGTAACAGCTTTAGCTTCTTAATATTAATTTAATTAAGTAATACTATTACCAATATTGCAGATTGATGTTGATTTATATTTTCAGAACCACCCTGTGAAATCCACATATATTATGTCGTTCACTGGCAAGAAACAATGTATATTACTTAACAGCTCCCTCTCAACAAGATGAACCTAAGGTTATTTCAAATAAATAATGTTTCTTCTTTTTTTTTTAACATGTATGGTCAGAGTGATATTTAAATATCTCATCTTACACATTTTGTGTTTTTCACGATACCAGGTTTCAAACAGAATCCCATTCTTCTTCAGTCAAATCTCTGACTGATGAAATTCTTTCACCGCCAAAATCTTCTGAGGTGTCATCTGTTGTCAAGTTTATAAACTTTTGGGATTAGATTTTGTTCGTTAGGAATGTCAAAATTTATCAATCTGTCTTTATTCTTCTTATTATTCCTAATGAACAAAATTTAATCTTTATAAACTCTTGATCACAAGATGGCAGCTCAGGAAGATGTTGGCAGCGAAAGAATTTCATCAGTCAGAGGAGTTTGACTGAAGATGAACAGGATTCCATTTGAAATCTGGTATTGTTGAAATTTGTGAGGTGAGATATTTAAATATTACTCTGACCATATGTTAAATGAATATTACCTCATAAAGTTTACTTCATAATACTTTTTATATTTGAAGAGAAAAATTTTCGCCTTAGACCGAGACTCGAACCCGGGACCCTTGGCTTTCCGGGCCAAGTGCTCTATGCTCTACCAACTGAGCTACCGAGGCGAGTTGCGATGTAGACACAAATTTTTCTCTTACATACATTGTAATTCCCTCGCGCCAAATGCTTGAAACCGTAGCTTTCTATCTTGCAAATGGCAGCTTCTTAGTTAAGAAGACATTAATTGGGAATTTAACACTACTTTATAAAGCCCAGTAGGACTTCTATTGACAATTTTATTATTGATTTAACACTTCTCACTGAAGGATAAATTATATTTGAAGAGAAAAATTTTCCCCTAGACCGAGACTCGAACCCTTCAGTGAGAAGTGTTAAATTAATAATAAAATCGTTACTTCATAATATTAATTTGAATTAGAATTCTCTTTTTTTTTTTATTGCAGAAGAGAATAGCTTTAACTTAACCCTTATTGCTCAGTGTAAAATTATTGTTAGGGGCAGCTTATCTATATTTTCAACTTAATGAGTATAATTTATCTATTTTGATTGTTTAAAGTAGAGCTTTACAATATTGAAATGAATATCGTAATAATCTATTTTACTACATTCAGTGCTGTATAATGTCTAGATGAGATATAAGTTCATAATGCATCAGATAAAATTTATTTCTTGTACACATTAATGATTACATTTTCATAATTTGTCGCAATCTTTTTCCTCTCACACCATTACCCAAATTTTTCATATTCTGGTTCATATTTTTGAAAGAATTAATAAATCAACAGTAGTATTAGCTGCAGGTTCATTCATTTTTTAAATGTATATATTGACTAATTACCACTTAAGAATTAAATTAATCGTGATTATTTCTTACCTCATACTTCTAAAAGTAAAGTAAAGTGATCCCACAACAGGCCTCAGGAGGCCCTTGGGGTTGTAGGAGGTTAAGGCTCCCACTTTTTCTAGACAATCGGCACTTTATGTCAGCCGGGTTGTCAGCCCTGCGTGACGGCCGCCTTTACCCCCAGAACAAGCGTCTGATACTCATTTTCGTTAGAGGCTGAGTCGACCCCAGGGTCATAGTGCCGCCAGAGGGTTTGGGTCAGTTTAAAAATCCCGACCCCAATGGGACTTGAACCCTTGACCCTCCGGCTTGTAGCTCAGTGCCTTAACCACTACGCTATGGCATGCCCCCTCATACTTCTATATTTCTTTAAATACAGCACATCGGCAGCTGTTTACCACTTAGTTATGGTAATAGTACCAACACAAAATTTATAAGAAGAACACTATGAAGTATTTTATCAAAGATATTTAATTCGTATTCGTAACTCATATTTTACGAAATATGAGGTGGTATTAAATAACTAATTCAATTTATTTGACTGATTTCATTGTTCAAATATTTCTTGTGTATGGCTCTTTAGATGTATCAATCAGCTAGAGAAGCAATACATGTAAGAGATCATTCAATTTTACATTAATAATATATCACATTTAAATTAAATCTTTATTAAACGTAGCAGATAAAAAGTTGTGCGACATACATGTCATATTGCAGCACCCAGTTGTGTCCTCGTCTGACAGTTTTCCATTCTCCTTATTTATAATATTAATGCATACCGATACTTATGTATAACTATTGTGAAATATTTTAACATTGTATTTTATCATTACTGTGGCACATTGTAATAGCAGCATTCAAATTTCATGGGTGACAACGAGAATAGTGGTGTCACATTGGTGGAAATAGATTCTTAAGTCGTTGACTTGCAAGTTGAAAGACACATGCAGAATGATCAATGCGTCTAGACTTCCGTTCTGGAAGGTTCTTTGTGCATCTACCCTCGATGTCAGGAAAGTTTGATGCCAGAAAACTTCTATACTAGAAGAATCTTGACTGGATGCTGAGAAATTTCCTTCCGCGGCAGATATATAAAATGTTGCCAGAGTTGAAAGTGAATTAGTTGTAAAGCAACAAAGATATATAAACTGAAAGAGAAGAAACTGTGGCAAGTTAAAGCATTAGAGACTGAAAATAATTGTGTGATAGATAAAATTTAAAGCAAGATTAATGATTGCACCAATTTGTAAATGAAATGTCACTAAAAGTTTATAGAACCAAATAAAGTTATTGTGAAAGTTTATATGAATATCTGTGGGTTTATTATGAGGAAAAAAATAAGTGAGAACGACCCCCGGTAGCATGGGACAATACATATATGGCTGAAATATAAAAAATGTTGTGTATGTTAGAAATAGTGTTCCTGAATAAAATATCAAACAGAATTTGTAAAAAAAAATTAAATTAAATTTTAAAAATCCTTATTTTAAAATTGGCAAGAATATTTCATAATAAATATGCATTTTGAATCAATTATTTTTATTAAAACTTCTTCTTCTTCTGGCCTTCCAAGTATTAGGCCAAGGCCTGTTACGATCCTATAGAACATTTTCCCTCCAGCGTTTCATAGGACGGCCTTCTGGGAAATTCTCGTATAAGATTTGAAAGCATCATAATAATAGTCCCTTCGATTGGTTGCTGGCCAAAGGAAGGCAAAAGACCAGTGATGGGGCTGCCATCTTATAGCCTCTGGTCAGGCTTTTCTGGAGAAGAAAAGAAAATAAAGGAAAGAAGAAATGGGAAAGAAAGGGAAAAGACTCCCTAGCCCTCGGATGCCCTAATAGCGTTGGGGTCGAAAAAACACAAGAGTTAACCAAGAGAGGTTTAGATAGTAAAACCAAAATTAAATTACTTATATGTGTGATGAGTTAGGGCTGCATAGGGATTCTCAAGTCTCCACCTTATAAAGAAAAAGTGATTCATGAGTCAGGAATGACCAGTGGGAGCCTTTTAGATGCATCTATGGCATGTTGTGTTCTGTTTGAACATATTTTGGTATATCATGTGTACCATCATCAGCTTTTACAGACTGTTGAATTTTATGTTGTCGGCCCTGGAAGTCGGCTTCCACTCCATCTTTTGGCTGACGAAAGAACTGCAAGGTCAAATTTTTTTCCCCAGGAATTTCAAAATTCATAATCTTGTTTTCTAACAAAAGCAGGAGCATGTAGAAGAGCTAGTTCGAGTACCTTGGGGCATGAAACGTTCCTTATGGAATTTGGGCATAGTTTGGGACTAGTGTTTGCGAGCAGTTTGGATAGCTGCAATAAATAGCAGCTTCCTGGTTGAGAAAAGCAAGCTACATGCTGATAACCATGTCACTCCTATACTGACGTGATTGATCATTCAATTCTCTAATTGCACATGTGGACGTGAGACCAGCTGTCTGCTTGTATGCAATGAGTCTTCTGTCATGCCAACAAGTTTTAATTCTTGAACTTTTATAGGAACAAATCCACTGTGAGGTTTAATTGTTAAGTTAAATTAAAATGTTTCATACCTCTCCTCATATTAATATTCTAAGTAGATCGCGATGAACCCGTCCTCAATACCATTTTGCCAACTGATTGTTATGTCGATCGGAAGAACCACTTCTTCTTCTTGCCTCTGTTGGTGGACCGGTAAAACCTCTGGATCAGGTCAGAATTCGCTGGGAAAATTTCGAAGTTCATAGTTTTTTTTCTTTTTTTTTTCCCCATCCACATTCAGAAAAACAAAGAAAAAACTCAATGTCTTGCTGTGATTGAAACGTCAGTATTTTCTGCATATTAACATATATAAAAACATTTTATCCGATCCCCGACAAAATTTTACCTCTGATCATTTGGAAATGTTACCTTGTGGCACATAGTGACAACAAATAATGGTGAAGTGTAAGAAAGTCTGTAAGTACTGTATTTGTATTTAAAATAATATAAATATCTTAAAATAATATATGTGAATTTAATTGAAAATAACTTTGGTGGTTTGGCATATACAGTTCTGGTTGTATTCTTTTTCTTAGTAATAATTAATAAATATCTTAATTTAGGTTTAGAACCTGTGTCTTAAATATACCTGTTTGCACGAAGATACTTCTGGATATTTGTTACTTTATTATTGGTTAAAAAAATATATATCTACAACTACAACATTCTCATCAATTAGTTATTTTTAAGAAGCAAATATTTCATTAAACGAGAAAAGGAAAACTAGGACAAAGAAGAAACAACTCAGTATTTTATAAACAGCATTGTAAATTGTGATATTTTAACTATTTTTACTACATATTTATGTGGGGATTAATATTACATAAAAATCCGGACTCTAGTAATTACGTTAATCCTTTAAAGGTTAACATCAAATAATTTTTCTCATCATATTAATTGTTATGTTTTTATTATTCATTTCATACATCTCAATGATGGATATAATCATATTTGAAGAGAAAAATTATACGCTCAGACTGGGACACGAAACCCAGTACCTTTGGCTTTCTAGGTCAATGCTCTACCTGACTGAGCTATCTGGGCGAGTTCCAATCTAAATGCAATTTTTTTTTTCTTATATACGCTGTCAATTCCTGCACACCAAATGCTATGAAACCTTTGCTTCTATTTTGCAAATGGCTGCTTCTTTATTAAGAAGACATATTTATTTGGAAATGTTACATTTCATTATAAAGCCAGTAGGGCTTCTTTCAATGTTTTTATTGTTCTTTATAATGTAATTGTAAAATTTCCAAATAAATGTCTTCTTAATAAAGAAGCCGCCATTTGCAAGATAGAAGCAAAGGTTTCATAGCATTTGGTGCGCGCGGAATTGACAGAGTATTATAAGATAAAAATTTGCGTTTAGATTGGAACTTGCCCAGATAGCTCAGTAGGTAGAGCATTAGCCTAGAAAGCCAAAGGTCCTGGGTTCAAAGTCCCAGTCTTGAGCGCATATAATTTTTCTCTTCAAATTGTAATTGTACTTCATTGATAGGCTTTTTTGCATTTTGTTAACAGCACAGGATATTAGGAGTTGCAATTTACTTTTTGGTGAAATAAAAGAAATGGATGGAATAATTTGGTTTAGATGATAGTATCTGAAACTTATTCAGATCCTTAGTTCAAAGCCTTTGGCTGACAAAACTGACTGGGTTTTTTTTGCTGGTTTTCCTCAGTTGTCTAGGAAAATTCTGGGTTGGAATATAATTACTTAGGCCATTTCATACCATATTTATACGACATGTATTGACCATACTTTTCTTTTAACTAAAATTCATGTCTAAGAGTATGGGAGCAGACTATAGTTGACATTCAGTAAAATCACAAAGCTTACCTTATTACAATATGATATCCCATTGCTTATTTTAGGAATTCTCACTATGAGGTATATTTATTCTACCTTAATGATATCCCAGCTTCTAATATTTGTGCATACATGAATCTCATCACTTGCTTTCACTATCACTTCCTTGGATGATAGATGATTCTTCCCACATGACATCATTTTTATCCCATCCATTGCATTTGAATTGCTATCATTTTCCTGACAGCCACAATCCACTCACACGTGTGAAAGAGTGAGCTTCCACTTGGACATACATCTCAAATCATTGTATATGGGTAGTTGAAGGAGGTGAAATAGTCATCACCAGTACAGAAATGTCACTTTTTTCTTACTTCATATTTACATTCTTTAATTCTTCATTTTTACAAAGTATTGGCAGTTCCACTCTCTTATCTATGGATGTGAAACTGGACATTAACAAAGGCAGAGAGTAAACAAATAGAGGCTGCAGAAATGAAGATGTTGAGAACAATAGCTGGATACCAAAGGACCGATAAATAGAAAAAACGAAGATATAAGAAACAGATATTTAATTTTAGGAAGTGATATTTTGAGGTTATTTTAATCATATATATTTTTTAGTCTGATCATCTTACCTCAATATTAATGTTGATTTGTTCTTGAACATGTTTCAAAACAATTCTGTTTTATCATCCACTTGTCCAGTCTGGTTTGATTTATGTTGCATTATGTTGCACACCCTGGATGTCAGACACTAAATTATTAAAACACAAAACAGTTAGAAAATACAAAAGAGCTGACTATTTGGGAAAAAATCTATATTCAGAAGAACAAAAACAGAGTATAAGAATTTTGAAAATACTGACGGAGCATGACCTTGTTTGCAGGTTCTTTGGCCAACCACAGGATGGAGCTGACATCGAACATCCAGGGTATGCAACATAATGCAACATAAATCAAACCAGTCTGGACAAGCTGACGATAAAAACAGAATTGTTTTGAAACATGTTCAAGAACAAAATCAACATTAATATTGAGGTGTAAGATGATCAGACTAAAAAAAATATTAATAGTAAGAACAGAACTTAAAATATTTAATCTCTATTGAAAGAATAAAATTACTATCAAAATGCTTACTTCAACACGTATTACGAATGAATGAACAGCGCATACCAAGAAGAATGTATAATTATAAACCAAAAAGGGAGAAAGATTGTTGGGAAGACCATTGAAGAGATGGAAGGACCAATTTGACCTATAATGAGATTGGAACAGGCTATTGGGCTTAATCCTTGTTGATGATGATAATTCTTCATTGTATGTGCCATAAAACAGCCAGTATCTTGCATTTACCAGATGATGAAATGAAAACATAATGCCTTTAGCCAATCCAAGTAGAAGTGTTCTGGTCATCTCCTGATCCCTAGAGGCAACTTATCTTTTGATAACGTTTAAGTTAGAAAATTATGTAAGGTGACAGTTTGTTACCATCGGCAGTAATTCCAAGCATCTCAGTACAGTGCTACTGTCTGATTCTGTTTTCTTTTTCACCTGTGCAGAGTTTTATTTACATTCTCTGTTGCACCCAGACCATAATTGTGTGTTTTCCATAAATTGATGACAAACTTGTAAAATGCGAGTAGTTTCTCCTGGTATGCATGATGCACCACTTGCAATTTGAATTTAGTATTATAATGATGTTTTTATTATTAATTTAACACATCTTATTGAAGGATAAATTAAATTTGGAGAGAAACATTTTTTTTCCCAGGCCAGACTGATTCGGGTCCTGGTCTGGGCGAACATTTTTCTCTTCAGATTTTAATTAGTATTATAACTTGCATTTCTACACTAAGATGCAAGTGTAATGACCATCACAGCATTCTTTTTGTTTAAGTCGTGGATCTTCTTGCTTCTAAAAATTGAACTCCTCTGACTTTTTGAAAATAAACAGATTTCCTTTAACGCTCATATAGTACTCACAGTTTATTGTTTATTTTGGACTCAGGAATATTAAACATTGCATATTTTCAAACCCATAAAATGAGAATCTTGATTTTTGGAATTTTTTTCCATAAAATAATTATTGTCTCCAAATCAGGATGCAACCTGTACACACATAAATATGGTAATCAGATAAATCAGTTGTTTAATAATTCATTGCAGAACATGGGATACATGATGAAGTTTATGTGTGTGCGTGTGCGCGCGCGATCATTTGATGTGGATATTTTCATCCCTTAGGCAATTAACATTTTATGAGCCTGTTGCACTAAGAGCAAAAAGTCTATTTAATCATCTTGATACATAAATAAACAATCCATTTCTTTAGAGAAAAACTCCAATTGCATGGGTAGCTACTCTCTGTTAAGGGTAACAGCTTACTTGCAAGTCTAAAAGGTAACATCTAAATTTAAAAATAATTTTTTTAAATGTATTAAATTATTTTTTTATTAAAGTGGCTTTTATTTACTTTTTGATTTAGTAAAAATATTTCCATATAGTTGGTAATTTATTATATGCAGGTAGTAATGCATTATATACAATTAAAGGCCTGTGTCTTGATGGATGTTGTCCAAAAGATTGAAGGTGTTCACACAATTTATTCGCCCTCCCATGAGACCAAATAGAATACCAAATTCAATGAATCACACTATTTCTGTGAAAGATACTGGACACAAGATTTGTAATGTGTCTTTCTTTCCAAAATCAATCTACAGTCTGAGATCTCACAGTAGCATCTAAAATATAGCCAATATTTTTGTTGGTCCATTTGATGACATTTCAAGTGATAAATTTATTTTGTGCAGAAATAAATCAATTTTCATTTGAATAACTCAATAATAAATACTGGCTCAATATTACATTTGGCAGAGCTCATATTTGTCAATTAGTGCCAACAAATGAATTTATTTGCTCATTGAGGAGCAGAATGCTTGGAACTGCCACAATTAGTACAGAATAGAAGTAGTTTTGATATCAATATATCTTCTTCTTCTTCCTTCCAAGTATTAGGCCAAGGCCTGTTACGATCCTACAGAAAATTTTCCCTCCAGCGTTTTGATCCTTCCGGGAAATTCTCGTATAAGACTTGAAAGCATAATAATAGTCCCTTCGATTGGTTGCTGGCCAAAGGAAGGCAAGACCAGTGATGGGCTGCTGCCATCTTTAGCATCTGGTCAGGCTTTTCTGAGAGAAGAAAAGAAAAATAAGGGAAAGAAGAAATGGAAGAAAGGAAAGACTTCCTAGCCCTCGGATGCACTAATAGCGTCGGAGTCGTAAAAAAAACAAGAGTTAACCAAGAGAGGTTAGATAGTAAAGTTAAAAGAGTGCAAAACACAAGTAAGTGGAAGAAATGTTTTGCTCAGCTTGGGCACCTTGTGGTCGCCATCCACATATCCCCTAGATGAGGACCCCTGAGGGATGATATCAATATATAATAATTTATAATGTGATGTTATCAGTATAGAACACCTTCTCTTTACCAGGGGTTTGTAATTTATAGCAGAATTATGGTATATTGGATTGGTTTCTTTCTAATATCCTTTAAAATAAATGTTGTTTCATCTGAATTCCTATTCTTACATCAGGATACAGTACATTCACATCTACAAATTTAATGTTATCATCCATTTTCCTTATAAAACCCATGCAGCAAAATTTAACTGCGATGAATAATTGCAATGCTCCAACATAAAACTTGGAAAGTGTTGCTGCATTCAACCATTTGGAAAGTGGCAATTGGACATCCCTTATTAGCTCTGCTCCATGAAAGCAGGCTGTCATGGTTGCATTGTAATTATCTCTCTATGTTGAGGTTATACTCTGCTGCTAAGTATTGGTTGTACCCTCAGGTATGTGAGTATTCTGATAACAGCTGTATGTAATGTGCACTGTATATGTGGGAATCCTTACATAAAGACGCCCAGGAAAATTATAAATAATACTGTCTTCTTCCTTATCTGAGGAAATCATATCAAACATTATATTATTGTTCAATAAGATAAATTAAAATGTTTCTCATAATCAATCTTCTAAGTAGATTGCAATTTCAGGGTCTTGGCCACTCCATCCTCAGTACATTTTTGATGGCTGAAGTTATATCGATCGGAAGAACCACTTCTTCTTCCTTCTGTTGGTGGACCGATAAACCTCCAGATCAGGTCAGAATCCGTGGGAATTTCGAAGTTCATAAGTTTTTCTATCTTATTTTTCTGAATGTAGGTTTTTTTTTCCCAAACCTTGAGTTCCTATTGTTATCTATTTGTTTAATTAGAAAATGTATGAGGTGAGTCGTTGTTCTCCACTCACTATTAATTAAAATTCATTATTTACAAAATGTACAATAGGTGCACATGTGTGGACACATTGTAATCAAATGACTGGAAAAACCAACCAAATTTACAGAATGGAAAAATCTATATTCTGAAAGTCCACAGCAAATTTAGAAAATATTTAGCAAATTCAACTTTACACTAGCACCAATAAACATATAGAGCTTAAATAAAACACATACTCATAAGAAAATAAAAATCCCATATAGAAAAAAGTCAAAAATTAATTGTAAGGACTGCTATAAAGTATTTTATAAAAAAAACAAAGAAATTTAGTTTACTAATACTAAGGAACATTTCAGGGGAGGGAAAGGGACTAGTACTAGTTCATTGATACAAGATCACAAAATAGAAGAAAAAAACAAAAACTATTAAAACATTTAGTAAGACTATATATACTTCACAATATGGGAAAAGAGATTACATTTTAGTAAAATGAGAACAGAAACCATGCATTTTGAAGTTCATTCAGTCCTCACCATTTGGCACTAGAGAGATAGAGATGATTTCAAACAGTTGGAGTTTAGTTGAAGATGGAGATAAATATGTCCAGGTAGAGGATAATATTTTATTAGGTGAGGTGTAATGTTTCTGATTTATATTTATTTTGTATTCTATAATTAAATATTTCCTAAAAATAATTTTGTTAAATATAACGGTAAAAAAAACAATTATGTTCTTATGAATATAAAGTTATGTTTGTAGTATTACATAGTGAGATTTTTTATTATCTAATCTCATAATTTTTACATATTTAAAAAAAAATTGGAACAATCTTGTTTTTATTGAAACTTATCTGGATTATGAAGTGAGAAAAGAACTTGGACAATTTTATAAGCAGTTTCCTTTCAACTTATGTTGAAAAATGATTGACTTTTTTATTTTACACATTAATATACATTTATAATTTAATTTTCTATCCAGATTGTTATTGTGGATAAACCAACTTGAAGTATTGTTTGAGAGAGTTCTACTCTAATAAAATATGTAATATTGTTTAACCTCTCAGCGTGGTTTGCCGTATATATACGAGCCTGGTTTCCTCCCTTCATTTGCGGTCATTTAAAAGTCCATGCAGTACCCCTGTGCTGTAGTATTTTTAAACTCTACTCTCCAAGTAACTTATTTTAGATACATATCAAATTGTGATTAATAGAATGTAAACAATTAATGACCATTCTATTCTATTCTACATGTTCTGCCCAAGGGCAGGTCTTTCACTGCAATCATTGCATTTTCATTCTATGCTTTGTAGATGTACTAGGGAATTACAGGTGTGGCAGCTTCCCGTTGCTTTCACACCGGTGAATGATAATGATAATGATGATGGCCGGATGATTTTCGGGTACCGTTGGGGCCCTAAAGCTTCCTGACATTTATCATACAGGTCAGGAAAACCCCCGAAATAAAACTCACCCAAGAAGCCTCTCCCGACTGGAATCGAATCTCGGTCAGTTGCGTGACAAGGCAGCACGCTACCTCGAGACCACATACCCAGTTCTAGATTCACACAATTCATAAGTTTTAAAATCAAATTTGGCAGTTTTAAGTGGAGGGAATTGTTTGCTCCTCCATAACCATAATGATTAATCAATTACAATATCATGATTTGGAAGGTAGAGAGAATGGAATTTATTATTAAAATATTCAATGAAAGGGACAATTTAAAAAAAAAAAAAAGGACATTGAAACCAACTTGTTTTGTGTTGTCTTAAAATGTATGGCACCTTCGAACATAGAGGTCATAATTATGCATACATAACATCTCCATACTTTGCTATCCCAAATAATATTTTCCAATTATTCCTGTATAATTTATAATAATATCCTCAACTCGTGTCCAAGTCAGGGTCGGGTCGAGGGATGAGATGAGAAGAAGCCGCTATATATAGAGGTCTGTGTATGACAAGTGTGTGGCCGACCACGTCTGACGCACCACCACAGAGGCAGATGAACGAAATGAATGTGATGATGAGTATGGAGAAATGGTGTGGAATGAAAATACAGCAGGGGAAGACGGGAGAAAACCCCGAGAAAAACCTGTCCAAGCTCCGTTTCTTTGGCCACAAAACCAACATGGAGTGACCAAGACTCGATCTCGGAAACCCAGCAGTGAGGGTCTTGTATAATTTATCTCCCTCAGATCCAGGTTAATATTTTTCTTGCACTTTATGGTATCCCCCCTACTGGGCACTTTGCTTCTAGTTTTCGTACACGAAGTTCCTATATAATTTCCTATTCGTGCCACATGCCCTACCCATAGCAGCCTATGAGACTTGCAATGTTTTATTACATCTAGATTACATAGATATCACGTTATGTTCGTATTTCTTCCAAGTTACACCTCAATTTCCTAATAGATCTCTCATTGAGGCGATGTGCTAACCACATGTATGTTGTTGACATGTTGGCAAATTAGCGTAAGGGTCAATAAATAAAACAAATAACAAAATGAAAGGTTTAGTAAAATATGAATTATTATATCTCTGGTCTTGAGGTGGAATACTGTCTTGTCATGCAGTGGGCTTTGAGGCCCAAATGGTCCATGGGCATCATCTAGCTTTTATCATCATTGTTACCATCAATATTATCCCCCTGGGTGGGAAGCTACCACACCATAATTCCCTAATGAAGCTACAATCATAGCATGAAAATTCTAAGATTACAGTGAAAGACCTGTACTAGAACAGAACACTATAGAATATAGTACCGAAACAATGAATGATATAGAATGGCGTCTTTCATCGGTTAATTACAAGTTATATTTAATTATAGATGGAGATTTCCTTATACTTTCATCAAGATATAAGATAGAATACATGCATTTTTTATATTGTTGCTAAAGGTTTACTTATAATTTATAATTCTAAACTTTATCTATTTATCCTTCATTCATATTTTTAAATTAAAGATTTTCATAATTCCACACATCAGATTCACTATGTACAATATTTATAAAAGTTGGAGAATTTAAATTTTATTTGTGATATAAATTCATTTATATAATTACGGAAACTTGTTGAATGGATTATCTTGGTTAATAAACTCCCGCTGGGGAGCACCTGTGTTGGAAGTGTGCAGTACATACATCACTATTATTGCTATTATTATTATTGCTATTATTATTATTATTATTACTAATTTTATTTTTAGTATCATTACCACTACTATTATAATTATTATTATTATTATTATTATTATTATTACTATTATTACTATTATCCCTCTATTATATTTTTTATTTTTTTATAATTCTACACATCAAATTCGCCACGTAAATTTGTTTTAGAAGTTGGAAATGTCTGAGACATGTGATTTTTGTCTATAAACACAAGATCCACGTCAGTTTTGAAAGAAAGGTTAGTTATGAGACCACACAGTGAGACACTTTACAGATATTTCTTTTCGGCAAAATAGGGCATTCACTAGTTCGAACGAAGGGCGTAGCTGAAGAGAAAAAAAAATACAAAGAGTATCTCCTTTCACTAATAAGTAGCTAACTCACTCCACATGCCTGTCGTAAATTATGTCTTAACATGAGGGGGAGATTTTTCTACAACAGCAAGAAAAAATAAGTTCTCCAGAATGTCTTACAAACTCTGTATAGGCCTTGAAAATCATAGATGTATCAACGCGTAATGTATGGCAATCTCCATTTGGATATTTAAAAGTCCAGGCGTATCATCACGTCCTTCTGCATCTGGGAAAGGAATGCCATGTTTAAATGTCCACGCTGATGGGTTAAGAGAGTTCTACTATAAAAAATGTGTGAAATGTTAGATTAATGTTACTAGTGTTTTGTATTCAAATACACTCAGTAGTAAACTGCATCCATATATAAAATTAGAAGAGATAATTAAAAATACAATTTTTATTACTGGAATTAAAAAAAAATTGGTTTAATATTAAGGAAATGAAGAACCTATATGAAACGGGAAAATTGTTTATTGAAAAAAATGATTAGCTGTTATATTGTTTATAAATTGGGGCACGCCGTAGCGTAGTGGTTAAGGCACTGAGCTACAAGCCGGAGGGTCGAGGGTTCAAGTCCCGTTGGGGTCAGAATTTTTAAACTGACCCAAACCCTCTGGTGGCACTATGGCCCTGGGGTCGACTCAGCCTCTAACGGAAATGAGTACCAGACGCTTGTTCTGGGGTAAAGGCGGCCGTCACGCAGGGCTGACAACCCGGCTAACATCAAGTGCCGATTGTCTAGAAAAAGTGGGAGCCTTAACCTCCTACTACCCCAAGGGCCTCCTGAGGCCTGTTGTGGGATCACTTTACCTTATTGTTTATAAATTAAAAATATAGACACTGACCTTTATTATGTAAAAGACTGAATTCAGAGTTAATTTTGCTTTTAGATAATTGAGATAATAACAAAAATTGAAGTGTACCGGATTAAAGTGTTATTGAAATTAAATATATGTAGAAAATAACAATACGAGGTTTCTTTTAATTATTAATGAGTTGGTTATTTTGACTCACCTCATATTTCATAATTCCAAGAAATATGAGGTGAGTCAAAATAATCAACTCATTAATAATAATTACTTTATTGAAAACTGCATTTGTGATTTTTTAACTAAAGAAAAACAATTTGGCTCAACTGCACTTCTACTAGCGCTCAGCTCTTCTTCTGTATTTACTAACATTATTTCATATTTTGAACTTTTTCAAACAATTTTTATAACATTATTAGACAATTTTGAAGTCTTTATTTAAATATGCAAATCACAATATTATGACACTGTTAGACAATATTGTGATGCTAACTGCTATTTTTCCACAGAGTATATTACTTAGTCTGATTTTTCTATTGCTGTTTTGGGTTATCGCTGGTTGAATCAGCGTTAGGGAGTGATAAAGTAAATGTACACCCATTTTTTAATAAACTTTGGTAATTTTAATATTATTAATATATTTATTTTAACATGGATTTGGGGATTTATTGCAAATATTGGTCATTTAAATTTCATAGCGATGGATAGTAATCGAGGATGATAATCAATATGTGGTTCGATTGTGGGTTATTGCTGGCTCTATAAACTCTGGCGCATGCACACTGTTGTTTTGTAGGACTTTGATAATACTTCTCGCTGGTTTAAGTGCAGTTTTTCCAAAAATTTTATTAATGATATTAAGCATCATTCTATTTTTAAATCATAGTTCTTTTTGTTTTCATCTCATTTTATCTTTCTCTTATTTATTTTATTCCTCATCCTCAATTATTTCTTTATTTTGTTTTAAATTTTTTAAATGTTACCATTATAATTGGCAGATGACTGATTTTCATTGAAAGATGGTATATTTCCCCATACTTACTATTTATATTAGGATTGAATTGGTTTATGAGGGTGTTCCTCTACAGCCAGTCACCAGTATTACTAGTTTTGAAATGTAATATTTATATTCATTTTATAACTGGCAGTGGCTATGTATGGATTTGAATTCCTTGAAATATGAGTTATTTAGGGTCTGTGTCTTCATAGAGTATTTTTGCATGCGCTCTGGATTTTAGAAACTTCAAATCAACCCTTGTGAGTGAGTTTATCTTACAACCTATAAGTACATTACTAAGCTACCATAGTAATTTGTTCTTCTTTCTTCCCCTTACATTAGAACTGGTTCACATCACTCTGTTGGTCTGGTAACTTGCCAGTCCTAAAGGAGAGTAAAGATCTCTTGTGATTATAGTAAGTAGGCCTACAGATGTATGTGGAATTGGATCCCTTCCTTCCCCATACATTAGAGTTCTCCAAACTAAGTATATAGCTCATGCACTCGCGGGTCCATTAAGTCATTGTTGTACTTGAGGAAACAAGAGGTGAATTGGTATTATTGACCTTAAAAATGTCAACTTGTCTGTTATTATGCCCTGAAAAGGCATGTAAAATGTGAATTTGTACTTAGAAGTAATTCTTAGTTAAGCTAAACTTATAACTAACAGCAAAATTATTGCATGTAACACACAACAATAACTATCTCAACACTGATATTACTATCAGTGGCTCGCTTTGTTTCCCCACAGATATATATAATTAAATACACTATAATAATTCCACATGTTAATCGTTGTCAAGCATTGTCGCGTGGCACCCACTTTTATATAAACGGACAACCATCATAGTGACACACATGGTGTTTTGTTTCAGGTCTACACTAGAGGTAGCCCTTAGGGTATAAGACAACAGTGCGCCAAGTGTACTTCAAGCTTTAATTACATGGATGAAGGTACTTACAGATCAGATATTAGGAGGCCATTGGGGTAATAGGAGGTTAAAAGCTCCATTTTTCTAGACAATTGGCATGAGATGTCACCCCTGCATGGCAGTTGTCTTTACCCTCAGAACATATGTCTCGTAGGCCTACTCATTTACACTATAGACTGAGTGGATCCTACAGCCATAGAGCTGCCAGAAAGTTTAGCCTCACCTCACCAGGAATGGAGCTCATGATTTGGCTTGTGGTATTTGCCTTAACCAAATACTTTATGGCTGCACCTGAACCATTAATAGGGTGTCACCAAAATAATTTATACCAATATTTTACCCAATGATTATATTTCATAGAACAAATTGAGTGGTGAACTATGCTCAATTATGCATGTAGGCATAGCTTTATATGTTGTACACAACTTAAAAGTGTATCATGCAAATGTTGATAAATTGTAAATAAAAATGGCAAATATATTGGTTCCTAAATTAATCATTAAAGACGACTGTTTTAGATTAGCTATTCTAGTTATAATTTTTAAAACAACATATTTAGTTATGTACTAGTATTGTACTTAGTATTGCTTTTATGAAGAGTTATTTGCAAGTTTGTTATTTATTTCATTTGTTCTAAACCCATCTACAACAAAACAGAGAAAATTCAATTGCAAATACAAAAATATCAAATCTTGTTTATCTAAGTGATGGAAATTAATGGTTATTTTTAACTATGTTTATTTATAATATGTAGCAAGTTGGTCCTGTGGCTACCAAGTTCTTTTCTGGTTTCAAAGTTTGTGGATTGATGCATTTTTCAAGATGTAAAATCCTGAGTATGTTTCATTTTCATTATGTGTATCCAGCCGTAGCTGATGACACGAATCCATTGTATATTAACTCCACCAAGTAGCCTGCGCTTGCGGAAAATATGTTAACTAACATGCTGTCTCTCCCTTACTATGTTGCCACTTCCTGTCCTCTGTATATGTTCTTTGTCTGGCAGGTAGAGAGCTGACAAATACTATAGATTTTAATGGTCTGTCCTTCTACGCGGTCATTGACAAAATTACTAATTTGACAACCCTGTTATTATTGGGGTTACGTGTAGGAATGGGCTGTCACTTCTCATTACATGTTGCAACTTGTGATTTATTGTGAAGCTGGTAACGGAGAGACGACAAATACTGCAATTTTAAATGATCCGACCGCTTGAGCGTTCAGTGCTTAAATGACTAATATGACAACCATGTTAAGATCTTTCACACGTGTTTAGGGATTCTTCGCCCACACTTAAAATTGAACCATTTCAATATGTGATCGGATGTACAGTCTTCTCCTACATCCCTTCCACAGATTCAATAGTTTGGTGACACTAGCGCTAAAACTCTTCCCCTCCGCCCGTGTGCAGTTAACTTGGATGTGTGCTATAAGTTGCAATGAACATGCAGCTTATGTGGGCATTCAAGGTAAATGTCCACGAGGTTAAAAGAAAGAGATATAGGAAAGACATAAATGAACCCTTTGGCCTCGAATACTCTTATACCATCAGGGTCGAAGAAAACAAGCGGTCAGGCAAGGGAGATGGATAGAAAAGTAAAAAGAGGGATCTGGTACTAGAAAAGGAAGAAATACCAGATCGGTTAAAGATAAAAGTAAGGAGCAAAACACAAGTAAGTGGAAGCAATGTTTTGCTCAGCTTGGGCACCTTGTGGTCGCCATCCACATATCCCCTAGATGGGGACTCCTGAGGGTAAAATCGTGAGTATGGGTTCCTTTGAAAGGGAACTAAAGCTATGGGTCCCATGTTATGGATTTAAGGAACGTAAAACAACTTCAAGCTTGAAAAAAAAAAAATTGTGAGCAAAATTTATCAGCCTTTTCATACCCAGATTTAAATTGTGATGCTAATGACTTTAGTGGTTAAATAAAATAATAGCAAACGATACCACTCCATTTGCAATATGACCACAGTTCACTTTTCAAAAATTGGAGAAAAAAAAAAGTTACTTTTTTTTTATTTAGTAGTGCCCAGTAGATAGGCTAAGAATGAGGTGGAGAATAATATTAACATTATTTGAGGGAGGTAAATAATACAGGGGTTGTTTGGAAAACATTAGCTTAGGATAGAGATGCTTGGAGAGCTTATGTCCATGAAGCCATGAACGTAAGGGTTCGATAGTGCCAGTGAGTTATATTTATTAGTAATAGTATTATTAACAGCTACAATATTTAATTCATTCATTGCGACAATACTAATAAATATTGTAAAATCATCTGAACGGCAACATATTTAACTATGAGATTTTGCGGGAAATGTGATCTGATCATTACAGTGGAGGTCAACATTACAAAATAAAAATCGTACTGAAGATATTGTATTATATTTATACTTATAAATAAATCCTATTTTCATATCATATTTATTTTAAATATAACAATATATCTAGAAATGAAATAAACTTACTGAAATAAAAAATTATAGTAGTAGTATTATGTTGAATGCATAGTAGTATTGTGTTGTCTACATTGAATTGTAATAATAAGGTCATATCAAATATTAGGAAATAAACTTTTAGTAAAATAAAAAAAAAGTATGTATATTGATGTCAGCTTCTTTATTTTTATTATGTAGATAACATTATTGTCATACAAATTATTACTGTAAATTATCGATTTATTTTAACTTTTTTATGCTGTAATATGACTCAACTCTAGTTACAAGTTCCAACTGTAGATTGCTCTTCATTACCGCTTCATAAACATTAGCCAATGAAATCATTTCAATATATAATCGAAGGAGCTCTGTGCGAAGGTTCTCTATGCGAAGGAGCGCATAGAGAACGGAGGAGCGGTCGACGTTATCACTTGTGGTCTGCTTCAAGCGAGCGTTTGACAAGTTTTTTGTTTTAAACTGTAGGCTATTTAAAAAGAAATGTCCGCAGAAGATAGACTTAAAGTGATTTTCCGTTATCTGAATGGAAGTAAAGAGCATTTTAACAAAACCTTTGAACCTTCATTAGTAAAACAGTTGTGTTCTGCAGAAAATCAATCGGAATCGAGTAATGGGGGCGTACCTCTACCTCCTAACACTACAGCGAACGATGCTCGAAAATAGAGGACGAGTAAACCAGTTAACAGTGTCATCCCTAAATACAGGTATATTGCATTTTAAGTCATCTCTAAATACAGGTATATTACATTTTAAGTCAAACTTCTAGAAAGAGGCTGCATATTTTAACTTTACCGGTGTATAAATTAAACAAATTTTCACACATCTTTGCATATCGTTTTTCTGTATTAATCGGTTATCCTATATTGCTTGAGGTTAGATTTTTTTTAGTAATTTGATTGTTGTGATTATATTGTTATGAATGTATGATGATATTGGTTATCTGGTAATTTGCCAAATATTTCGTTGTTTTTAGTTTGAACTAACCACATTTTATTAAATTTAAAAAAGCTAACCCGAAACAATTCACACTGACTACTTGGGTATTATTTCAGTTAGTTTTAAATTTTGATCAGTTTTAAAGGGTGAGGTAGGTTATATGCCCATCACAATTCTACACGTACATTCTTATCCCACTGATGCACTAAACACTTGTAAACACGTTTTGTACTGTTTTAAACATTTTGCAACGATCTTCAAGCTTTCTTTACACAATTTTATATTTATATATTTACGTAAAACATGTTCATGGATACATTACTTACTTGCTACTTTCCCATGTTGTTCCAGCGTTGCCACCATTTGAAAATAATTTCAAATCATATTTAGTGTACGTAAAATTAGTTTATAGTTCATTAAATAGTACGCATGTAAATTGTTTTGTTACGTTAGGAAATGGGAAGTTGCTTTACGTCCATTTTTTAAAGCATTTGGGAATAAATAATATGCATGTAAATTGTTTTCTTTAGTTAGGAAATGGCAAGTTAGTTAATGTCCATTTTTTTTTTTTGCATTTGGAAATTTATTCCCAAAGTTGGTAACTCCGACTGCAGAGCCATCTACCGGAGGCTATATTAACCATTACAGCAACTCCTGCAACTCGCGCATGCGCACTGCGATTCTGTGGAACTTAAGAAGAATTCGTCTGAGACATATAACCGACTTTTTCCGTTTTAAATATTGGTTAGTTAATTCAGCTATTTTATGTCATGTGAATATTTGATCGGAGAACAAATGACTGCTAGCATCATAGTGGCCAATATGGTAACATATATTCCCGCTAGAGCCAATTGCCAACATGTTTACTCACATATAAGGGGAAGCCCACATTAGTGGGCAAGTTAGTGTTAGTTTAGTCCTGTGCCATAGCCGAGTGGTTAAGGCAAGAAGCCGTGGCGTATAGCTACGGGACTTGCGCTGGGAAGCTACCACACCTACAATTCCTAGTAAAGTTGCAAGATGCATATCTATGAAAATGCTATGATTGCAGTGAAGGACCTGCCTTCGGGCAGAATTACTATGGATGGATGGATTTGGTATTGTTTAACTTTTAAAATTAAAATCATACATGTATTTATTTTTATGCTAATGATATAGTATTATTATTGAGCGATAACGAGGAGATACTAAGGGCCAACACACGCACTCTATTGAACAATAAGAAATAGAAATTGGAAGTAAACATCAAGAAAACTGAATGTATATTCACACATAGAAATGCATTATATAGGCCTAATGAAAATGGACATCTAATGACAAATGAACGCAATTTCGAAGAAGTGGCTGATTTCAAATATCTAGGAAAAATAATCACAAATAGGAATGAGATGCACAAAATAATTAAACATAGGCTCATTTCTGGAAATGCGTGATATTATACAGGGACTCATGTCATCCCAGCTCCTTTAAAAAATGTTAAACTGAAAATATATAAAACAGTTATTCTCCCAGTTATATTACATGGATGTGAAACATGGACTCTTACTTTAAGGGGGAAAGAAGATTACGAGTATTTGTGAATAAAGTTCTTAGGAGTTTTTTTTGTTAAGGCACTACACTACAAGGTCGAGGGTTCGAGTCCCAGTGGGGTCAGGAATTTTAAACTGACCCAAATCTTCTGGCGGCACTATGACCCTGGGGTCGACTCAGCCTCTAAGTGAAATGAGTACCAGATACTTGTTCTGGGGTAAAGACGGCCGTCATGCAGGTCTGACAACCTGGCTGCTGATTGTCCAGAAAAGTGGGAGCCTTAACCTCCTGCTACCCCAAGGGCCTCCTAGCCCTGTAATGGGATACCTTTACCTTTTATATTATATCGATGCGAAACATGGACTCTTACTTTAAGGTGGGAAAGAAGATTACGAGTATTTGAGAATAAAGTTCTTAACAAAATTTTTGGATAAAGGAGAGATGAACAAACAGGTGAATTGAGAAAACTGCATACTAGTGAGCTACATGATATGTATAAGAAGCCAGATATAATAACAATTGGTCAGGACATATGGGGATGAAAGAGGTGCATGGAAACTTCTGGTAGGAAAATCAGAGGGAAAACGCCCAGTTGTAGACCAAGAATGAGGTGGGAGAAAAACATCCAAGATTTGACAGAAGTAAATTATACAGGGATGATTGGAAAATATTAGCTCGGGATAGGGATGTACGGAGAGCTTATGTCCATGTGACCATGAATCTACGGGTTCGATAGAGACAGTGAGTTGGCCATAGTTTGGATTTTAATTTATTATTATTGTTATTGTTATTAACTGTTCGGTCTAAAATATTTCTCATGACCGCCACATGTTAAAATCAGTTACATATTAAACTAATATCATATGTAGATATTGTATTATTATTCAAGCTACATATTATCTGGTAACGTGACATTGCTGTAACGAGGCGGACGCCTGATTTGACGTCGCGACGCATCTGAATGCTGTTGATATGTGAGATTTTAAAAACAGCCTTTTGTAAAGTTTTGCCAACTTTGTGGAAATGAACATGAATATAGTGCACAGTTGTTCTGTTATCTCTGAGTTTTATGATATCTCATTCCAACTTTATGATACAGCGTGTGGGTAAAGTGCCACTTTTTCTAACCAGTTAGCTCCTTCGGATCCTAACTACAGTCTGGCAGTGTAATGTGTAGAATGCATTCTTTTTTTCCTCTCCCCAAAGAAAGGAATTTATATTGCGCACGCGCCAGTACAATAATATTAACCGTGATTGGAAGAAGGGATGAGATGAAACACAAGCTCAGATCTGGAAATGCATGTTATTATGTATTACAGAGACTCTTGACGCCCCCAAGTGAAAATATATAAAACTGTTATTCTACTTGTTATATTATATGGATGTGAAACATGGACTCTTACTTCAAGAGAGGAAAGGAGATTACAAGTATTTGAGAATAAAGTTCTTATGAACATTTTTGGACCAAAGAGAGATGAACAGACAGGTGAATGGAGAAGATTACATAACAGTGAAATACATGGTCTACATGAGAAGCCAGATATAATAACAGTTAAGTCTCGTAGACTGCAATTGGCAGGACATGTGACACGAATGGGGAAGCTTCTTGTAGGAAATCATCATCATCATCACTTCAGGGATTAGGCAATTGCCCGTTCCGACTTCATAATGCATCAGCCCAACGTCTTCTAGGTCTTCCAACTTTTATATTAAACAAAGTGGGTGATAAAATACATCCTTGTCGTAATCCAGTATTTGTCTTGATTGTATCTGTTCTTTTGAATCCGGTATCTATAATTATATTTGTGTCTTCATATAATTTCTTTATTGTTTCAACAACGCACAGCGGGTATCCTTTCATTCGTAATATTTCCCATAATTTTTGTCTGTTTACTCGATCGAAGGCCTTATCCAAATCTATAAATCCTATGTGAGTTTCTAAGTTATGTTCTCTTCTCTTTTCTATGAGTTGTTTCAGTGTAAAGACATTGTCTATACATGACCTTCCCTTTCTGAATCCACTTTGATTTTCATTTATTATTACTTCTGTTATGTTTCTTAATCTATTATTTATTATTTTCGTATATATCTTGTAGCCAGTATTCATTAAGCTAATCCCTCTCTAATTCTCGCAATTTCTCCGGTCTCCTCTTTTGAATATATTCTTCACAATTGCTGTTTTCCAAGTGGTTGGAATCCCATAGGTCTGCCAACATATATTAATTAGATGAAGTATTCGTAGTTTACACAATATTCCACTATATTTGACTAACTCCATATTTATATTATCTAATCCTGTTGCTTTCCTATTCTTAGCAGTTTTCAAAGCCATTTCTAATTCATTTATGTCTATTACATCAATATTTTCCACTTTTATTTCTTCCTCATTGTTCTCTTTTTCCTTCAATTTCCTCCTTTTTACAAAGTTTTTCATAATGTTGGATCCATTCTTGTTCTGGGATTATATTCAATCTGGCAGAATCTTTCTCAGTCTGATTTAGATGTTTCACTTATTTATAACCATATTTCTTGTCTTCCATACATATCATGTTCTACTGAGCTTATAAATTTATCCCGTGACTCCTGATGGGCATTTTCTTATAATGCTTTTAGCAAATCTTTTCATTTTATATTATTCATAAGATTCTTCTGTTTTCAGTCGTAAGTATGTATGATATGCTTTTTGTTTTTCATTCGCTGCATTTTGTATATTTGCATTCCAAGTTCTCAAGCCCTTCCTATTTCTTATTCTATTTTTCTTTCGTAATATCTCATTTGCTGTTTTATGTATTACATTTGATATATTTTCCCATTCAATATTTATATCTTCTGACGTCGCTATCTCTGATATATATTTATTCATTCTGCTTTCATAATGTTGTCTAATACTTTGATCTTGTAATAAATATACTTTATATACTTCTTCTTGGTTTCTTTTGTTCTTTATGTTATTTTTCCGCCATTTAGCTATTATGTTTATTTTACTTTATCACGAGATAGTGATCAGAGTATATATCGCTGCCTCTATGTATTCTCACATCTGTTACCAAGGCTCCTAGCTTGTTGTTTACGATTAAATAGTCAATTATTGATCTTGAGTTATATCCACTTCTTGTATATTTATGTATGTCCTTTTTTCGGAAATAGGTATTCATTATTTTTAATTGATTATAGGTTGAAAACTGTCTCAGATCCTGTCCATTATCATTTATTGTTATTTCTCCATTATTTCCTATTACATTAGGTATAGGGACATTGCCTACTCTGGCATTTAAGTCTCCACTTATTATTAAATGATGATCTTTTGTATATTTATCAAACTAATGTTTGTAATGTTTTTGTTTCTTCTTTCTTACCTTCCTCTGGGGCGCAGCACGTTGTAGTACATCACTTACTATTCAAATTTATAAATTCTGGGCTATTAGAGAATTCTGGCATTTATAAACTCATAGCTATTCAAAAAACTTGGGCTTCCATTTGTATTCTATTAAAATTGCTACTCCACACTGCGCTCTTGTTGTCTGTTCTAACTCCGCTATACAACCATAGTATAGTGGTTTTAAGTCCTTTGTTCCTTGTAGTTTAATCTTTGTTTCTGTTGTTGTTGCTATATTTATTTCTTTTTTCTTTAATTCTCTTTCTAATTCTTCTTCTTTTGTATTTATTCCCCTTACGTTCCAATTTTCCTAATTTCAAAATGTCGTTAATTCCAAATCGTCTTACTTTATCTTTGCTTGGGTCGGTTCCTATTTATGACAATCCGGCTGATTTCCATGAAGCTTCTCAGTAAGATAAAATGTCTCCTGGAAGCGTTACGAGCGCTTCGCAGGACAAGGATGGTGGAAGGGCTGCTTCTCTGAGCCTCCAAACATGCTCCTCTGGGTATCCACCCCCCAAGAGAGGGCTGCTTCTTCCGCTCTTCAAGCCCTACAAGTTTAGCTGTGCTATTCCTTGTCGCACTGCTGTTGACCGTTGAAGACTTGACAAAGATGTGGCCGCCCAATATGGATACAGACATCATTCCTTCATTGTGATCTATACTTAGTTCCCCTCGCCTCTTACCCACCAGCAAGATTAACCTAAGTCAATCTTCCCCAGTAGAGTCATCTGGTTCATCGGGTACTAAGCCCCCCCACCACGTCAAGGTGATAGCTCCTGGGGGCAAAGGGGATAAATGCCCAGTTGGTATAGACATAAGATGTGAAGAGTGGTAGTTAAACATTAACCCTGATCTGAGGGAAGTTAGATTATACAGGGGATGATGGGAAAAACATTAGTGAGGATAAGGATGTATGTTCGCACGGCCCTGAACCCTATGGGTTTAGAAGTGCCAAGTTAGTTAGTTAGTTGATTTATATGGGGGGGGCATGCTTGGTAGTGTAAATGGTTAACACACTATGCTACAAGCCGGAAGGGTCGAAGGTTTCAGTTCCTGGTGTGGTCAGGATTTTTAAACTGACCCAAAACTTCAGGCCAGCGCTATGTTCCCAGAGGTAGACTCAGCCCCTAACTAAAATGAGTGAGTACCAGATGCTTGTTCTGGGGAGAAAGGCAGCCATCACGCAGGGCTGATAGCTGGCTGACACTAAGTGCCAAATATGTGTAGAAAAAAAATGGGAGCCGTAACCTCCTACTACCCCACGGGCCTCTTTGAAGGGAAGTAAAGCGATGGGTTCGGTCCCGTTGTGTTATGGTATAAAAGAACCTCAAATCTGAAATAAAAAAGTTGCCCTTCCAGCAGACAGGAATTTGTCAATTCTTTCACACCCCAGATTTGATTTACGACGTAAGCTGTAATTAGTGTAATAATGTGGGATGATTATAAAACTGTAGGGACACAATTTTTGGAGGTGAACCCAAGGAGACGGAGAGATAATGCCTGTAAACTACGGGCGCGAAAGCCTTACAAGGCCCTTAGCCTACCAGCCGGCTGCTGGCCTCACATCCACATGTGTCAATCACAGAGGTAGATCATAATCAGCCAGTGTAGGGGAGACATGTGGTCAGCATGTCGAGACCCCAGCCGTTATAGCTGGTTTTCTCAACCTGGAGCCGCTACTTATTATAGCTACCCAAATGCATCACGATGCTGGGTGGGCACCGGTCCCATACTGGCCGAAATACCATGAGAAAATGTCTTCCCCCATGGAGACTCGAACCAGCGCAAGTCCCGTAGCTCTGCGCCAAGGCTTCCTAACTTAATCACTCAGCTACGGCGCGGGACGATAAGGCCTGTAGTGGGATTATTTTACCTTTACCTTTTTTTTAGATTATACAGGGGATGATTGGAAACATCTCAGGTTAGGGATGTGTGGAGAGCTTATGTGCACGTGGCCATGATCCTACGTGTTCGATATTGCCAGTAAACACTTGCTCTTAGCAGGTTGGGTCGTTTAAGACAGAGAGTACATCAGCACCTTTGAAGATATAGAGATTCTAAAAGTAGCAAATTATACAGACCTATTCAATGAGAACACACCCACAGACCTAAAACCATTGAACAACTTATACAACAACATGAGGTCCAGTTAAAATACTGAAGATGAAACATTGTTTTTGAAAGGCCTCCATATTGCAACTTTTATTTGTATCGTCCGGAAATTCAAAACTCATGGTTCTAGTATGATTTTTTTGAAAATATATATATTTTCCTAAACTGTTAATTGCAAGGTTTAGATAGATGTTTCAAAAGTTTAACTTTTTTTTTTCAATTCTATGAATCTCTAATACACTGTGTGCTGCTGTCGCTGATGTTTTATTTTCACTGTTTTTTATACAGCGCTATTCAAAAGAAGGAACAGACTTCAAACATTTATTTGTTCCAAACTACAAAAATATAAACTCATTTCCAACGTTACTAGAAATTCCACTATTTTATGCATTCAATATGAGCACCATGTGTTACACGATAAATATCAAAACAGTGGCTCATTTCTTGCCACACACAAATATGCTGGTCTCTAGTTATCAAATTCACAGCTTCAACAATTTGATGTCGCAGATTTTCAAGAGTGTCAGGGATAGGGGGGGGGGATTAAAACATGGTCTTTTATGTATCCCCACAGATAAAAATCACATGGGGTTAGGTTTGGTGACCTGGGAGGCCTCCGGCGATGAAGTTGATCATCTTCTCCTCCTCTTCCAAGCTAACAGCACCAATGTGGCAGTGATCAGAACTTCAAACTTTTCTCTTTCCAGGAACGTGGAGTTGTGTTTCTATTTTTTGTAGTTTGAATGAAATAAATGTTTGAATTCTGTTCCTTCTTTTGAATAGCGCTATGTTTGTAAAGTGTTATTTTGTGTCCAAATTCCTTTTTGTTTTTCCTATATATATATATATATATATTATTACAATATTTGCAATTAGTTTGATAAATTCCAGATTTTTTATTGTCTGGGGTGTTAACTTTAACAGAAGATTACCCAGGCTAATATAACATTAGCTGCGATTAACAATTCTAAAATTTAAAAATTAAAACTCTCTTAAATTAAAGAAAATGTCTGTTTAGTTAGTATTGCCCAGATAGCTCAGCAGTAGAGCATTGGACTAGAAAACCAAAGGTCTTGGGTTCAAACGCCAGTGTGAGCATATAATTTTTCTCTTCAAATATAAATGCTCTGACCTGTTCAGAATATTAAAAAAAAATAGGAACTTTGTTTACCACAAAAGCAGGAGGTGGTTAAGAGAATTCAGTAAATATCGAGGTGAATCACGACTGTCATTGGTTGTAAACAAAAGTCATTGAAACGTGATTGGTCATTTGGTAGATGGTAAATAGTGAGAGGAATGTAATGTTGTTACAGGTCGTAATTTGGGAATTGTGAAGGAGCACAAAGGGTTCGTTCAAGGTGTGACGTGGGTGAGAAACTCAACTTACTTGCTGTCTATCTTTCCTTCTCTTTGTCAATTAATTATGGTATTTTTTATCTCATTTGAACTTGTGTAACCGTATTTGAAGAGAGAAATGATATGCCCAGACCTCATGTGAGGTGAACTACTATACTTAATGGTTAATGAACTCGACCTTCATTTTTTTTAAATTAATTGCACATATGTCGAGTTTTGTTCCGATAACACAAAAATTACAGCTGCTGGATTGTTAATAGCACACACATAAGTGAGTGAGTGTAAAGAAAGATGTCTTCAAAATTGTGAAAAATTAATTTTCTTGCTAGAAAGAGTGACTCTTTTTTTTCTGTGCCATAAAAAAAACAGAATATTGATAACAGAGCAATAACTTATAGTGACAATGTATATTTCATGGTAACTCATAATTTTACATTCTCGCTGTGTAAAAATATAAAATGGGATGGAGATATCTTTCTTTACACACCCACGCAACATACAGGGTGGTCATAAAGTTTCGATTCATTGCCAAGAAATAATGAACTCAGTTTGATGTATGTATGTTTATTGTCAAGGTATGTATACATGTTTATCGTATTTAAACATGGCCTCCGTCCATTTCAAAGCATTGTTCCAATCGTTAGAGAGTAGCCTCAAAGACGTTTTGTAGCATAGCTGGTGAAATAGCCGTCACTGCATTGCAAATTTGAGTCCTAAGATCCTGGAGATCCCGTACCTTTGTCTTTTACACCTTCCCCTTTATGAATCCCCAAGCAAAGAAGTCCAGGGGCCATTCTGGTGTAGCTGTGGTTCGAGGAAAAACTTGACCCTGTCAAGGTAATTGTTGCCATTAATTGTCTATTCTGCGAACATGAAGGCTACTGACGATGGAGATAAGCTCCGAAACTGCAATATAGAAGAAAAAGGATATGAGGTGAGGTAAAAAAACATTAATTTAATTCTTATATTGTCACATGTTTCTCTGTATTGAAAATTTATCGATAAGAATATTTAAGTTAATAAAAGTAAAAAACTAGAAATGCTCCAGTAACACTTGATGGTTGCGATATTTATCCCTCGTCGAGAATCAGGAGGACCTAGTCACTCGGGTCCACTTACTCAACAAAGCAAGCAGCATGATTTGCTGTTGTGACCACAAATATCAGGAGTTCTTCATTTGCTGTCTTGTTTCCACACCAAATTTCAGCCAACTTCATGCTGTTGTTGGATAAATTTACGTTATATTTATATTTTTAGCAAAATAATTATCTTGTGTAAAGCAAGAATAAAAATTAATCTTAAAAGAATCCAAAGAAAGATATTATGAATTATAAATACAGAAAATAGAGAACTTTGGTATAAAATTCACTTTGTAAAATTACGTTTCCAAAATATTCTGTAAACTGAATATAAACTTAATATTTAAACAATCATTAACAGTTACAGTGCAGATTGTGTATGTTATCTAACCATTGCTCAAGAAAACACAACTTAAAATAAAATAACAAACAGGTTTTTTTTTAATATTAAATTGAAAATTTCTTGAAGGAAGAAGAAATATTACACAGGAACTAATTTCTGAGTACAGCTGTCATTTTATATTTTTTGTCGCTAGACATCAATTCACACTGAATAGAATTCATAGGTTCTTCATACAAATGTAGTGCACCACATGGCACGTCTGCTGTAATTCTGATACTCAAAGTGAGAGGTTTTCTGGAAATGCTATTTTACAAATGTAAATAAAAAAATCATCAGCCCACATAGCAGATATTGTTTGGCGTAAAATTGGATGAAGTTGTAGTTAAGGTACATCCCGATCCTTATATTAACAAAAGTTTCACAATGGTTTGTCTTGTGGCTGTGGTAAAAAATGTGCAGGATGGTTATCTGCACGGAATGTTGAATGCATCTTCCAAATTATATGCGACATGAAATGACATTAACTTACTCAAAGTCATTATAAATTACCTAGATGTTGCCTGGAACCTGCGGTCATCTTTCCATCATTCACACCACATTCACACCTGAAATACATTTAATGGTATTGGAATATAATGATAATTATAATAATTTCCATCTTAACAGAAAGAGTAGTTTACAGTATCAAGACAGACAGCTGGTGAAATATGGAATTTTCGTGCAG
This sequence comes from Diploptera punctata, assembly GCA_030220185.1. Taxonomy (NCBI): domain Eukaryota; kingdom Metazoa; phylum Arthropoda; class Insecta; order Blattodea; family Blaberidae; genus Diploptera; species Diploptera punctata. The sequence goes on from JASPKZ010010408.1 coordinate 32,403, forward strand.
ATAGTTTAGGCGATTACTGGCTATGTAACCTGGAAATGTATGTTGCAGAGGGGCAAAAAATAATAAGAAACTCAATTTTGCGTTCTGGAGCCGAGTTTTATATCTGTGGTATCATGTCTACCAGGATATTATTAAATGGAGTGGCTATAGCTGAAAATTTGCTCGAAAGAAATAAAGATTAACAAGGGGCTTCCAAATCATTTGTGGAAGCAGGAAATATACTCGAACCAGGAGAAAGTGTATTTTGCAGTAAGGGAGAAGTTTGCTACAAACATGGAAAGATAAAAGAGACATAAGAATGGTTAGGACATTACATCAGGCAACTAGAGAGGGGCAGGGGGGTCGGTAAAGTTGTAAAAATGGTTTACTGAATACTTCAATATAACAAGTATGTGAAGGGCGTAGACAGGGCTGACCAGTACCTATCATATTACTCCATCCTTAGAAAAACAGTGAAATGGAGCAAGAAAGTTGTATTGTCAAGACCCACCAGGGAGGCTTTCAGGAGACATGAAGAAACATAAATTAACACCAATTGTGACTGGAAAGAAAAAAATACCCTCCAAACTTTGCTGCATTTGCAGTGAACACAAGAAAAGAAACTCACTACATGTGCTCCTGCACTGTGCCTTTACATAAAGGGGAATGTTTCCAACGCTATCATACCCTCAATTTCTACTAGAAAGTGTGGGTCATTTCACTAGTAAATAAATGCTTAAGTATTATTGTTCTGAATGTATATATATACATATGTAAAAATCACACTATGCTAGTGCGGTTTAAATTTTAAAAGTCCAGCCACTGAGAAGAATGTCCGGTCTAGCAGGGGTGGGTGGATCGCACAGCTGTCGGTCACCAATGTGTTAAAGGAGTATTTATAAAAATGGTACATACACACTTCCACATTTGTTTCTCGTTGAACCAGATGCCAAGATATGGCCATGTTTTTGGGCCCGATATTTTCACCTCCGGGTAAAGGGTTGCGCAAGTTACACCCTGGAAGGACTTCTACTAACCAGACGAATCTGGTGTTCGACCAGTCCAAGGAGAGTTCCGCCATTCTTGTAATCTTGAATTCATCCTACAGGTTCCATTAACCTGGAAAAACAAAGAAAGGCATCACGTCAGCACAAACACTCAGAGATCCAGATACCTTAACTACAACTTCACCCAATTTTTACGCCAAATAATATCTGCTTATGTGGAGTTTGTTTACATCTTTATATTGCATTTCTAGAAAACCTCTCATTTTTAAGTATCACAGCTAGAATGAAGGTGCTGTACTACATCGTCTTAAATGCCTATCAATTCTCCTCAATGGTTAACAATTCCAAGTGAAAGAAAAATGGCAAAGTTTATAGCTGCACGCACAATTAATTCCCATGAAATACTTTTTTTTTCTTTCGTGAAGAAATTTTGAATTAAATGTAGAAAGAACCTGTATGTGATTTTGTTTGAAGTTGTGTTTTCTTGAGCAATGGTTCTGCATGTAAATAAATGTATGCATATTAAATTATTTTATATTTAAATTTATATAAAATGGCCTGTTTTCAACCATAAAGTTCATGCAATCGACTTATGAATTGCGAATGAAATCACCCATTTTGTTGCATCCATCGAGGCTACAATATTCTTACCAAACAGTTTTCCCTCCTCATATAATTTATTCCACGCGCTCATAGTGCTGAGATTATTTGAATGACTTCCATGTACTGTTGTTTTCAATCTCACCATCTTGTGTTTCTTCATTGCATCAAATTTATTTTCAAATGTAGATTCCTAGAAAGATAAACGTTTATAACTGATTAGTACATTTTGACAATATTGTGGTAATCTTCTTCCTATATGTGCAAACTATCAATAGCTAATTATGGACATTTTGATGAAGTGTCTGAAATCAAATAACTTGCAACAGTAACAAACAGAAATGAATTATGCTAGGATCATCTCTGGGTATAGGCTATACTATACATGGTGGAGAATCTGTTGTCTCAAATTCTCCAATCTTGTTAAATTAATAATATATAAAATGGCGTTTCTTCAGGTATAAATTAATTAAAAATGATGCGAAACAGATCTCTTACTTCAAGACGTTAAGAAAATGTGGATATTGTGTGAATAAAGGGCATATTGACCTAACAGAGACATGTAGACAGGTGAATGGAGTCAACTCCATGATCTTGATAAAAAACCAATATAATAGGAGGAGTTAATTTTCATAGACTCCGCTGGGCAGGACATTTGGAACGTTGTAAAAATGAATAATTATTGTAGGAAACACAAAGTGGAAAACCATTCAGTAGGAAGCCCAGGACAGGGTGGGGATAATAACATCTGATGGAAGTTAATTACAGAGGGGATGATCCCTATTAGGTTCGTCTTCTCGGGCATATAGGCCGTGGTACAGTCGTTCTTCTACTCGACGTTTCGTCTACTGCTGCGGTAGACATCTTCAGGAGATACTGCGTGCTCTCTGCGAACTCCTCAACAGTCGGCTGCAGACTGGCTGGTCGTTGGAAACTCCCTCCCTATTTATAGGCACGCCCCTGGTGGAGAGGCGGTTTACTACGCGGTCCGTGTTGCGTGCTGTTTTGTCCAGGCTGTCGCTAGCAGAAGTCATAGGCTTCGTTGTCGTATTGTGCAGTGCCGGGATCCAGATTTTGTTTATCTTCATGGTTTCTTCTTTTTCGTTAAAGGAATTTTTGTGTTTATATATTTCAATGGCTTCTCTGTACAGTCTGGTGTAATAATGTGATGTTTGGGACAATACCTGTGTTTCTTCGATCTAATATATGTTCTTGGTTGTTCATCCAGTGTTCCGCTACGGCTGATTTTTCCTTTTGTTTTAGTCTGCATTGCCTCTTGTGTTCTTGCAATCTTGTGGTAACCATTCTTTTTGTTGTGCCGATATAAACCTGTCCACAACTGCAAGGGATGCGATATATACCGGCAGTACTTAACGGATCTCTTGTATCTTGGCTGGGCGCAGTATATTGCTGATTTTTTGTGTTGGCTTGTAGGTTGTAGATATGTTATATTTATTTAATATTCGACCAATCTCTCCTCTCCGTTATTGTCTTGATATATGGCAGGTACACCTTACCCTTTGCCTCCTCCTTGTTCCCGTTTTCGGATTTGTATTTATTGGGATTTATGGCTCGGCGAAAATCTGTTTTGCTGTATCCATTGGAATTGAAACGCTGCTTGGAGATGATTAATTTCTTCTTGTAGATACTGTGGTTCCGAAATCCTTTTGGCTCGTTCCACCAGGGCTTTAATTATTCCGCGTTTTTGTCTGGGATGATGGTTGGACCGCTTATGTAGGTATCTGTCTGTGTGAGTCTTTTTCCTGTATACCTTGTGTCCAAGTGTCATGTCTTGGTTTCGAATTACTAAAACATTCCAACGGTAGACTCGTTTTTGGATGTTTTAGTAATTCGAAACCAAGACATGACACTTGGACACAAGGTATACAGGAAAAAGACTCACACAGACAGATACCTACATAAGCGGTCCAACCATCATCCCAGACAAAAAACGCGGAATAATTAAAGCCCTGGTGGAACGAGCCAAAAGGATTTCGGAACCACAGTATCTACAAGAAGAAATTAATCATCTCCAAGCAGCGTTTCAATCCAATGGATACAGCAAAACAGATTTTCGCCGAGCCAAAATCCCAATAAAATACAAATCCGAAAACGGGAACAAGGAGGAGGCAAAGGGTAAGGTGTACCTGCCATATATCAAGACAATAACGGAGAGAATTGGTTCGAATATTAAAATAATATAACATATCTACAACCTACAAGCCAACACCAAAAAATCAGCAATATACTGCGCCCAGCCAAAGATACAAGAGATCCGTTAAGTACTGCCGGTAATATATCGCATCCCTTGCAGTGTGTGGACAGGTTTATATCGGCACAAAAAAAGAATGGTTACCACAAGATTGCAAGAACACAAGAGGCATTGCAGACTAAAACAAAAGGAAAAATCAGCCGTAGAGGAACACTGGATGAACAACCAAGAACATATAATAAGATTCGAAGAAACACAGGTATTGTCCCAAACATCACATTATTACACCAGACTGTACAGAGAAGCCATTGAAATATATAAAACACAAAAATTCCTTTAACAAAAAAAGAAGAAACCATGAAGGTAAACAAAATCTGGATCCCGGCACTGCACAATACGACAACGAAGCCTATGACTTCTGCTAGCGACAGCCTGGACAAAACAGCACGCAACACGGACCGCGTAGTAAACCGCCTCTCCACCAGGTGCGTGCCTATAAATAGGGAGGGAGTTTCCAACGACCAGCCAGTCTGCAGCCGACTGTTGAGGAGTTCGCAGAGAGCACGCAGTATCTCCTGAAGAAGTCTACCGCAGCAGTAGACGAAACGTCGAGTAGAAGAACGACTGGACCACGGCCTATATGCCCGGAAGACGAACCTAATAGGGATCAAGACGCCGGCCGTGAAAGCCTACAGTTATACATACAGAGGGGATGATTGGAAAATATTATCTCAGGATATAGGTGTATGGAGAGCTTATATGTGCGCTACAATGGACCACAGGAGTCAATAGTGTTAGTGGTAAATAAAACTTCTGAATTAATCGTTTTCCTTTTGTGTTTTTCTTTGTAGAAATTTTCCAAGTAGATGTGGATTACTAAATTTCTGTAAATTAGTTTTGTGGAAATTGCATTTGGTTTGGACACATTTCTGCCCTGTTATACACAGAGCCACCGTTTGTAAGATATAAATGGAATCATGAGGTTTGGGAATGGAACATGTGAAATAGTATATTACTATGCAAGGTTGTGAAGTGGTTTTTACAGAATCGAGGATAATGTTTAAAAACTGAGTGATAGCAAGATTTTTAATTTCCAAGATTCTGTAAAAACACTTCACAAACGTGTGTGTGTCATTATTTTTATGCGCGATGGTGTTTTCAAAATAATAAATAGTAGTAAAATAATAATATCTTTGTTGGAGTTTGAAAATTGTATTTCTCAGAAAGGCAATAGTGTTTTATGTGCTAATTAAAAATACATAAAAACATTTTTTATTTCATACGTATGTTGCGATCTTTATACAAAAATACGAACTAACTCTCTTCTTATTTTGAATCAGTAGGTTCAAGGCCTCATGTACATAAGCTCTCCAAACATCCCTATTTCAATCATTCACTCTATAATTTGCCTTCCTCAAATCAAATTTAATGTCATTCCCCCACATCATTCTTGGCCTACCTACCGGACGCTTTCCTCTGATTTTCCTACAATGAGTTTTTATGTTCTTATTTCATTCCCCATTCCTGCCACATGTCCTGTCCACTCCAGTCTATGCAATTTAAGATTCTACTGTTTTTATTACATCTGGTTTTCCATAAAGATCATGCAGTTCGCTGTCTTATAGTCATCTGTCTGTTGGTCTTTCTTTGTTTCTAACAACTTAATTTATAAACACTCGTAATGTTTTCTCCTCACTTAAAGTAATAGTCATTGTTTTGGTATCTATTTCATGTAACAGTTTTATATGTGTTCAGTTTTTTTTACGAAAATCCCCGTAAAACGTAGCATGCGTTTCCAGAATTAAACCTATCTTTACTTTCTTTGTGCATCTCATTCCTGTTTGTGATTATTTTTATTTGATGTTTGAATTCAGCCACTTTCTCAAAATTTTGCCTCATTTGTCATTAGGTGTCCATTTCCATTATATAATGTATTTCTTTGTGTGGATATATATATATATATATATATATATGTATTGTTTGATTGATGTTTACTTCCAGCACCAATTACATAGTGTAACTAAATAGAGTGGGCATGTTGGCCCGTAGTGTCTCCTCACTATTGTCTAATAATACTACATCATTAGCATAAACTAACAGCTTATTAGGCCTTCTTTATCCTCTAAAGATTTGATGACATGCTCTAGTACAAAATTGAATAATGAATTTCAAAGTATCTGAAAACTGTTTGCCTACCTGCATCCTACTCTTTGTACCATTTAGACAAGTCGGATAATGTTGATATAATTTCTAATGGAATTTAGATTGTACCTGACTTGAAGAGAAGAAACTGGTACCTTAATATCTTGTAATGAAAAACAGACAGACGTGTGAGAGCATAAACTACATGAACATGCGTTGCCATGGTAACCCGATTATTGCAGTTATTTTTAAAACAATAACAGGTAGTTTCACTGTTAAAAATAAAATGACATGATAATAGCAATCATGTTAACATGGACAACGTACAAAATATATAATTTTACGAAAGTATTTGAGAAATTAATGCCCGAACATTGACAGGCCCCGTGGCCTTGTAGTCAGCGTTCCAGATGGTCCCGGGGTTAGATTCCTGAACTTGGACATTAGGCTTTTTGTCTAATGTTTTGTTTTCCCAATCGATACATCCTGACGAGAGCTGACGATTGAAACTCAAACGAACGTCGTAACTTGTCTGAGTTAAAATTTATACTAAACGAAAATTATGTGACGCAGCGAAACGACCTCAAAATGGCGGAGCTTCCTCCTCCGCCGCGCGCGATGCATCACAGTCCGGAGTTAAGGTTAGGAATTGTTTGATCCTTTATCTATGGAGGGACGTAATTACATGTTGGATGTAGGTGATAGATATGTAGCTGCAACACCAAAGTGTATCCCCCGATTTTGTTATCATTAGTTGTCTGAATTGTGGACGCTATTTCAAACACGTATTCACGTCAAAAATGTCAAGAAAGGAAAACGAAAATTAAGAAAAAATACAAGAAAATCAGAGGTAAAGTGGCTCCACTGCAGGCCCATCTAGGCCTACATTCTAATTCTACACCAACTTTGTTTTATATTTTAATTGGTACTTACCTCGTATTTTAGCGAAATTTTACCTGCAATCACAGCTTTCATTTAACGCCATCACTTATTAATTTAAGTCCAAAACAGAACATTTTGATTCCCGATTTTCCTGAAATAAAGGAACGCGAAATTGTAATTATTTTATAGGAAAACAAATGTTGAAGTAGTATTCCAGCCGTAACCACGTGACCGTGATGCTATTGTTGACCCGCGACGTTCAAATGTCGTGGCCTATTTTATTGAGTGGTTTTTCGCATTGTTGTCTTTAAAAAAACGTAATAAAGAGTTCTATATATATAGGGCAACTTTAACCAGACTTGTGGGCTAGTGGTAAGCGTTCCTGACTACAGTTCATGAGGTCCCGGGTTCAATTCCCGGTCAATCCATAGGAATTTTTTCTTAAAGGGAATTATTCCTGTGGTTGCCCATGGTCTGGAATTTAGGTTAAGAACTCTCCTGGCGCTTCATTATCATTTATCACACATCATATCGTCGGGGTAACGTAACTCCGCCTTCCAGGTGCCCCAACCTAAGAAATGGATTACCATTCTGCCAAAGCCAGTGGAGAAAGTCAGAAATGACATAAGAGGCAACCTGGTGGCGTTAGACAAAACAAATATGTAGTGCAACAGGTGTATAGTAATGTAGGTAGCAAAAAAAAAAAAGTTACATATTATGAATTTACAAGTAATTTATTAACAGTTTTACGATTTACCCGAAACAAGACAAAATATTAGCAATTTTTGTCAGTTCATATCAAAGGGATCTTAAACGAATAAAGAACAGGTTATGGAGTAAGAATATAACATAACCTACTCGGAGATCAGCGTCCCTAGCGTTAAACAAACTCAATGAGTATTTTACCTTTAGTATTTATGGATTAGCTTTTTCTCATTTATTATACAAACCAATTTCAGGAAGAGTTCACACGGTCTAGGACGAAAAATATATCATCAGTTGTTAAATTTCTTCCATTTAATTAATTTTCAGTTTTTCCATTGAAAGTGAATCTATTTGTGCTACATATCCGACATTTTGTTCGGTTTATAGTTTAAAATTGGATTAGTTTTGTGTTTAGAAAACTAGAATGAAGACCTCGTAACAAACACCACAACATCAAAATGGCTGATGTGTACGTAAAACAATAGACATGCGAATCGTTCAGTTTGCTGTTCGGCGAACAAATTGTCCAAAATAACCTGTTTGGGCAAATAATTACCACATTTTTGAACATATACATACTGTACAAAGACGACCTGTCGCTACTTTGGAACATACACGCACTTTACAAGGTCACGGAGTTCTTCGGCGAATGAGGAATCAGCTCAATATTCTTAATTAATAGTGGGTAAAATTATACAACAATATATACAAAATAAATTATGGTTATGCATGATTTGTTTCAACTCCAGTCCTATGCATTTAAATAAACTGGCATAAAAGAATAATTTCACCAATTAAGGGGTTAACCTCTCCCTTTTTACGTACTACTTTTAGGTCTCTTGTGTCACCCGGACACAACCTGTCAGTAGAGCGTGTTAATTTAAGAAAGATAACTACAGGGTGCGTCAAAAGTCAATTAACCAGTGCACATGGTTACAAGGGAAAATCAGATTGGTTGAAACAGGGGTTTGAATACGGGACCTTGATGATATAATCTCAAACACTACTGCTTAAGGTGATTTTGAAGGATAAAGTTTTCAGTACAAAACCACTTAACCTGCAACATTTACGGGATTTGATTGAGCAGGAATTTGAAAACACTTTTGTTAATAATGGGAAATTGTGTGACATCTGGAAGTCAGTGTTAAAACGACGTCATAAATGCTTAAACAACAATGGAGGTCACTTTAAACAATTTCGTTATTTGTTTTTTGTGTAGATCTTGTAAGGTACATAAAATAATATATTTGCATTTTCGATTAATTGACTTATGCTGCACCCTGTATTTGAGAAAATTTTCGAGCAGCAGAAATTGTAGATGGACCTTGGGTAACTAGAACAAATGATGAATTATATAAAAAAGTTTATAAAATTTGGGTTCGATCCCCCGTCGGGACAAGTTCCTTGGGTGATTTTTTTTCGCGGTTTTATCTCATTTCTAAGAGAAATAGAGTATCAGGAAACTTTAAGGCCCAAACGGTCCCCGAACATCATACGGCCATCATAGTCATCGTCATTCGATTTCGCGTTAAATTATGTTTAGGATTAAGGACTCTCCTGGCGCACCACTATCACCATCATCAGGACTGTCGTAACACCTCCTTGCGGGCGCCCCAACCTCAGAAACGTGTTACAATTACTCCAGTGCCAAAAGAGAACACCAGAAATGTAAAAATGACAACCTCAGGTTTTTGAATAAATAAAATACATAAGAGCACAAATATTAATTAGGTTTGTCTATGTATGCAGAATGTGTGATGAAAGACTTTTATTGTTAAAAACATTCCCAGTGAAAGCTTTAACAACTAGGCGCCAAGTCAGACCGAAAATTAGATGTGACAGGACTGAATAATCTTTATCTTTACGTGTGTTTGTCACTCAACACCTCCTAAACAACTGGTCCGATTTTGATGACATTTTTGTGTGTCTGATGGGGTCCCTGGATGGTTTAGATTCACAATTTGAGCCTTTAAAACCTTTAGGTGTAGAAGTTCACCTGAAGTGAAAATTTTAAAATTCGCTCTACCGGTCACAATTTTCGATGTTTCACAACGAAACTCAGTATATCCCATTAAAATAAACCGAGGTAGATATTATCAAAAAATGAGCTAACTCCAACAATTAGAAGTCGATGTTTACATGAAAGTCATTGTTTGGTTCGTCTCAGTGCGTATACCATACAATTTAATTATTCTTCAATATTTAATTTATTTAGGCGCAGCAACGCACCCCGGGTATTAGCTAGCAGTTTGTATATGTTTGTGACTTCTTAACCCCTCAACAGATCTGCATGGAAATTTGTACAGACATGTTTTGAAGTACGCCGAGCGTTTATCCGCTTTCTTCTAGCTCTACAGCCCTTTATGGGCCCTTGGCTGCTCTTCCACGCATCCCTGTCCAACGCCCTCCTCCATCCCCGGACACCGAGCTTCCTCTACTCCATCTCAACTTCGGTCTTGCTCCATCTGGTCTCAGTAGTGTAAGCTTTCTAGTGGTATTCTCCTCCTCCATTCTCATTAGATGACCCACCCATCTCAGTCTGTAGCCGCCTGTAGGTGTAGGAGTTCACCTGAAACGAAAATTAAAAAGCTGCTCTTGCGGTCGCAAATTTCGTTGTTTGACAACGAAACTCGGTATATGCTATTAAAATAAACCGAGGTAGGTATTATCCTAAACTTAGCGAAATCCGACCATTTTAACTGAGGTTTACCCGAAATCCAAAAATAAGAATTGACTTTAGCAAACCGCCATGTTTGATTGGTCGAAACGTATAACTTTGTGTATACACATTTTCAGGTACGGCGAGTGTTTAGCTGCTATTATGCTCTAAAAACATCAGGTGTAGGAGTTTACCCGAACGAAAATTTAAAAACCGTATTTCATACATTTAGGAGTAGGAGCGCATTACCTAGTTGAATAGAAAAAATGTATTAGTGACAGGAAGCGTTGGATTTAATCTTTAAGTATTCAACTAAATGAAGCTGCAGTGTATAATAAGAAGTGTATTTATTCTAATATTTATGTAATACATGTATTTCAACTTACCTAACTTCCATATCCCAAAACATGAGCAAATATTTTCCACGCCAGTGCAGAAACAAAATGAAATTTTAAACCGTTCAACCGTTGCTACGTTACAATGCAACACTACTCCAATGCTACATCGATCAAAATCTCATTCTACCGTAACATTTGGATTTTGCATTGTTAGACAAGCAAAGACTTCGTGCCACATGTCCTCCTCACCATAGTCTACGAGACTTAAATGTTCTTATTATATCTGGATTCCCATAAAGACAACGTAGCTAACTGTTAGTAGCTTTCTCCATTCACATGTGTGTATATATCTCTTTGGTCCAAAATTTTTCCTAAGAACTTTATTCTCAAATACTGGTAATTTCCTTTTCTCCCTTAAAGTAAGAGTCCATGTTTCACATACAAATACTATAACTGGTAGAATAACAGTTTTCTATATTTTTAGTTTGTTTTTTGAAAGGAGTTGTGACGTCGGGAGTCTCTGTAATACATAATAGCATAATGCATAATGTAGAGATTAGGATGTAAGGACGTCCTAAGGTCATAAGATACTAAAATAATAATTAAAAAAATATATATATGTAATGGTAAAAATCGCAATTTCAAGTCGTATTCATGAACTGGCCTAAATAAACCGGATATAGATAAGAATGTCAAAACTATATTGGAAACTAATGGAAAACACATACTCAGTAATCAGATTTGCCTTTGGCAATAAACGTCTAAATTCACAACTCTATCAAAACAGCACACAGTTAGAAGAGTGAAGGTTCTGGAAACTTTCAGATTGGAGATAGTGGCCCTAGGCTAGGAAAGTTGGTTTTTCATAATTCATTTGGTACGTGAAAGTAGGGGAAAATGGATATTTAAACTAGGCAGTTAGGCCCTAAGTGAGAGACACTGAAGCGCTACTAGTCTGACATGGGCTCTATCTTCTTATGTAAGTGACTTACTAATTACCAAGTTTTATGGTGGAAAGGCACATGATCATTTAGTTATCATGATAAATTAGATTATAGAACTTAGAAAGGATACATATCTAACTGATGTTCTAATAGACTTGAGTTAAATAGGGAACGTAATTCTCTTCATTAAATAATTACTTAGAAAATAAAGTTTTGGTTAGGACAGTAAATTAACTGATCTCTCTGAGTCACGTCTGGTATTATATATGACTAATATTTCGCGACATTCCTAGAGTTTTCCATAGTTTCCATATGTTATTCTGGGTTGAGGTTTATATTTCTAAGAGCTTTAACATTTATTCTGTAATTCTAAGAGTTTTTATATTTATTGGTATTTGTTTGTTGTAAATAAAATTGGTTTGTTCTTATATTGCATTCCAAGCTTATAGAGTCA